>LZPO01045255.1:3058-22605 GCA_001675575.1 Neotoma lepida | reverse complement strand
GAAAACCTACTAAATGACATGTGTGATATTTTTTTTTTACTTCCAAAGCTTTCTATCCTTCCTTCTCTGTCTAATGTTATCTTACAGATGTGGAAATACTTTATACTTTAGGCTTTGTTTGGCTGTAAATTCAGAATGGAATGAAATACTTCAATCATTTTTAAAAAGAGAGCCATGGACTTGACGCTTTAAACTTCTCATCTTGTAGGTCCTCTGATAGCATTAAGGGCAGATTCTGAAATATGTATTATTTCCTGTAATAGGCATACCAGGACCTTTGGGGTATTCAGGTTTCTGAATGGGTAGTTTGCACCTGTTTTAAACATAAATAAATAATATATTTACTATTGCAAGTACAAAAAGGGTTGGTAATGTGTCTGAAGTATATGTGTACATATATGCATATATATATTATATATATCATATATAAATAAACAGGTGTACCAAATAAAATTCCCTGATGAAGTGTCAGTATATTTTATATAAACCTTTGTTAATGTGCATGACTCTAAGAGGTGGTAGTTGATCAGATACTTGAATTCCATGTGTAGGTATAAAACGATGTGTGCAGAGAGCTTACATCACAGAACTGAATCAGCTGCAAACTTCAATAATTTAGAATATTTGTCATGCTTGTACCATGTAATACAGACCTGTACCTTTGGTGGAGTTTGTTAACTAACACACATACTAGCTAAGTTACCGTGTTTAACTTAAATCATTTCTCTCATTGGCAGGCGGGAATGTCCTCATCTTGAATCTTTGGGGTGACAAAGGAGCCCCACATATGCAGACCTTGCACTTCAGTTTTGCCTTGGGTGCCTTCCTGGCTCCCCTGCTGGCTAAATTGGCCTGGGGGACAACAGCATCCACTTACAACCACACAGAGCCAGGCTTTGATCGTTCAGCCTTGAACCAATTCTCTGAAGCCACCTCAGACTCTCTGTTTGCAGTACCTGATGATGTGAACCTGCTGTGGGCGTATGCTTCCATCGGCACCTATGTTTTAGTAGTCTCTGTCTTTCTCTTTGCTCCATTGTTTAAGCAAAGCTCAAAGCAGAAAAAATCAACGATGTCTAGNCAGGGAATTCGAAGAGCTAAATATCACTGGGCCCTGCTCTGTCTCCTCTTCCTCTTCTTCTTCTTTTATGTTGGAGCTGAGGTGACCTATAGCTCTTACATATTTACCTTTGCCACCACCCATGTTGGCATGGAAGAAACTGAAGCAGCCGGCTTGAACTCCGTTTTCTGGGGAACTTTTGCAGCCTGCAGGGGCCTGGCCATCTTCTTTGCAACACTCTTACAGCCTGGAACCATGATTGTGTTGTGCAACGTTAGCAGTCTTGTCTCATCTTTCTTTCTGGTGCTTTTTGACAAGAGCCCTCTTTGTCTCTGGATCGCAACTTCTGTGTATGGAGCCTCAATGGCAGCCACATTTCCCAGTGGCATTTCCTGGATCGAGCAGTACACCAGCTTAAGTGGAAAGTCTGCAGCATTTATTCTGATTGGTGCTGCCCTGGGAGTAATGGCTACTCCTGCACTATCTGGAATTCTTCAAGGACACTACCCAGATCTGCCGATAATTCTGTACACTTGTCTGGGGTCAGCAGTACTCACGACTGCTTTATTTCCTGCGATGTATAAATTAGCCACCTTACGTCTGGATTGCAAGCAGGAAAAAATCATCAACAGTGAGGGCCAGAAATTTTTACCTTCAAGCTCTGGGCTACAAGGGAGAAAAAGAAAGGATGAAGACAAATGTAGTGAATGGGAAAAGCAAGAGCAGGGAGGACCAGGCTTTGCTTTCTAGCTCTAGCTAAACAAGGAAGCTAAATGAAGATGGGAAGGGGGTTAGTGTGCAATGGATTTTGAAGTGGTTAAAATGAAGAATGAGGCGTTTTTCTAATAGAAATATAATATAGAAATGTTTTTATAGAACCCATAGCTGAGGTCTGCATGCAACTGTCCTGAAATGCTCTGTAGCCTGCATCCTCTCCAGTTAACAGTGAGGATTCAGTTGAGAATATCCAGGACAAGGGACTAAGAGAGAAAATGGGCTGGTGACTGAGTGGCCTCACTGAGTAACTCCTAAGGAGCCTGTCAGAGCCCAGCGCTAGACATTCAGCATGTTTCGGGAACCCAATCCAGGTCCATTTATAGTCAGTGGTAAAGTTGGGGAACGTTTGGTCCTCAGAGACTCCCNTAAACTACCAAGTGTTCTTGTCCAGGGCCTCATGTTTAGTAGGAAGCTGATTAAATAGTATTTTATGATCCCCACCTTTCAAAGAGTTGGTAGTAGACATCTGTTGGTGTTTTGTTTTGTTTGAGACAGGGTGTTGCTGTGTAGCCCAGTCTGGCTTCAAATTTGCAATGTTCCTGTCTCAGTTCCTGACTGCTAAGGCATTTGAAAATTTAAGAGCTCTCTAATATGGAGAAGCCACAGAGTGGGTTGTATTTGCTGGACAGATAACAAGTTTTCTCATCCAGCCTGAGAAGCTGGGGGTGTAACTTCATGACACAGTGTCCTAGACAACAGGGAGCAGTTTTTATTCATTGCTTACTTTATCTATAGGTTGAAGCAAAGGATGCTAATGNTTCACTTGACTGATTTTTCCTCAAAGAGAATGCGTAGCTCAGGAGACCTGCCTCCCAGGTCTCCTGAGACCCTTAACATTGCTCTCATTGAAGCCATCCCCACAACCCATGATTCTAGAAAAGAAAATACAAGGATTTCCAAATTAAAAGCCATGACTTCCAGAGTTCCTGTAAGCCATCTCTGAGAACTTAATGTAATTGCCAGCCCATTCTTCATTTCAATGAAGAAGTGAAACACAAATCATAAATAGCTTTANGAATGTGCTATCCATCTAATACATTTAGTGCTGTACTTTAGTTCTAATTTTAGCCCTGAAANGAGTGATTTTTAAAGCTGCATTTCATCAATTCTAACTACTTTAAAATTATGATACTCCTTGTAGTAAATGATTGTTTAACATTGCAGCAAGATTAATCAATTCTCCCCATCTACAAATATAAAATGACGTTGCATCTCATAATTAGATTCAACAAGATATCACAATCTATTATATTAAGGATTATGAAGACACCTAGTTCAGCATTATGTTTTCTATTTCTTTGGCACATATTCATTGTACATAGCACTGGGTTTTTATAAGAGCTGGAGACTAGACAAGNTCTTCTCTGGCCCTTGGCCTACTTCAGGCGTCTGTGTTTTACTATTCTGGATTTGATTTTCACTAGTTTTGAGTAGTAGTTACACCATAAGCACTGTAAACACTTGAAAATTAACCTTTATTTTTTCTCATGTATTTGTATTCNTGGTGCATAAACATTTGTCTGCATGCTCTCATGTNCAGGTGTCTGAGGAGGCCGGAGATTGNCAACCAGAGTTGATTGCACTTCACCTTTTTCACTGAGGGAAAGTGTTTAAATTGACCCNAAACTCTCAGGGACTCCTACCTGGCTTGCCACTGTGTCCTAGGGATCCTTGTCTCTGCTCTCTGAGAGTGCAGGTATTACAGGTGGACCACTGCACCTATCTGGCATTTATGTGAGTTGAATGCAAACTCTGGTCTACACACTTGAGCAATAAGCTTTTTAACCACTGTGCCATCTCCTAGCCCCACAGTGTCAATCTGCAGTCATCGTCATCTGAAGCTCCTTGTCCCTGAGTTTAAATACCTAGGAAACCAAAGAAATGATGAGAAGGTGGCTTGATAGCCTAGGAGTCAAGGATGAGAAATTTTACGTGTGTGTGACAAAACNGGTGTGGGCCCTCCTTGGATAAACGACTGGAATTGATGAGTGATTGGNTCTGGGTATTATTGTTTGTAAATTTGATTTTCAGTAGTTTGCAGTAGTGATTACATCATAAGCACAGTAAACACTGACAAATGNTCCCCAGGTTTATGTTGACCGATATTATCTTTCTACACTACAACATGCTTGTTTACTTGCATCTCANACCTNCAAGNCTGAAGTTCTCATGAAAAGTGATTTTGTTTATTGTAAGTGAAGTACAGCTCTTCTCAGTGCTCAGGATCAAACCCAGAGCCTCGNACACANGGCAAATGCTGGGGCNGCTCTTTATCCACATTCCAGCCCCAGGACAGCTCCTTTCTTAACAACTTCTGTAGTCTCAGNACCTGCTGTCCACTGGCTCATGTTATTCCCTTAGAACCCCAGAGAGGACAGGTGGGTAAACTGTCGGTACAATCCTGTTAGTCTTCAGNTGTACCCTTGGTCAGGGCAGGGGAAGGGCTTTGGTGTCACTTGCTGCTTTTGCTCAAGCTATGCAGTTGAGAAAAGTTGTCTCGGCTACTTTTCTACCACTGTGACAAAGCACCATGGCCAAGGCAATGTATAAAAGAAAGCATTTAATTTGGGGCTCGTGGTTCCAGAGGATTACAATCCATAACCATCATGGTGGGAAGCAGGCAGCATGGTGCTGGACCGCTAGCTGGGAGTTTACATGTTGTAACAATAATCACAAGGCAGAGAGAGAGTGCTAACTGGGAATGGCATGGGCTTTTAAAATGTCAAGGCCTACCCCCAGTGACACACCTCCTCCAACAAGGCCACACACTCTGTCTTAACTAGACGTTTGTTGCTGTGAAGAGATACNATGACCACAGCAACTCTTATAAAAAACAAACCCAAACATTTAATTGGGGCTGGTTTGCAGTTCAGAAGTTTAGTCCATTTTCCCCATGACAGGAAGCATGGCAGTGCGCAGGCAGATGTGGTGCTGGAGAAGGAGCTGAGAGTTCTACATCTGGATCAACAAGCAACAGGAAGAGAGATCAACACTGGGTCTGGCTTGAGATTTTGAAACCTTGAAGCATGTGGANGACACATGTCCTCCAACAAGGCCACACCTCCTAATAGTGCCACTCCCTGTGGGCCTATGGGGCTTTTTTCATTCAAACTACCACACTTCCTAATTATTCCAAAACAGTTCCACCACCTGGNGAACAAGCATTCAAATATGTGAGCCTATGAGGGGCACTCTCATTCAAACCACCACTGTCCTAGATAGTAGCAGTTTTTTAGTCACTTTGAAGCTTGTTGAATGTGGATTTTGCCTTCAGCATCACTTTAAGAGTTTTGAAGACGGAGCTCAGAGAGGGAAACATGGTNGTAAGAACATGNAATGAATTAGAAGTCCACACTGAAAAATTCACTTGAACTCCACAAGCCGAAGTGTGAACAGCTTCCTGTCAGTGTAACAGCTACTTGGGATGATCAGCTTATGAACAGAAAAGGAGTTTTTAGGCTCATGGTTCTCATGATTCTGGTCCATGATTTGCTCGACTCGGCTGCTTTTGGGCCTATGACAAGAGTACAAAACAGAATAAAATCCAATGCCCAAATGATCCAAAATCATCTTATGCCCAGAATGCACAAGAGGATGAGAAGGGGCCAGAGTCCCTAGTTACTTTAAGAGATGAATACCCAGCGACATAAAGGCCTCCCACAGGGTACCGCTCTTAAAGTTCCACCACTTCTGAATGACCCACTCTAAGGACCATGCATCTAACAACATCTAACAACCAACATCTTGGGATGTTGGGGACATTTGAGATTCAGACTATGCTATTCTGCCTTGTTTCCCAAAGAGCATATCCTTTTTANAGCACAAAATGCCAGTCACACTAAAGAGTTCCTAATACCTTCAACATTCTAGCACTGTTCAAAAGTCCAAGTCCAACAGGCTCACTGTGGAACCAAGTCCTTAATACATAGGCCTTTCATGGACATTCAGGGGTCAAATTCATAATCCTGAGCTCCTAAAGATCATGTCCATTTCACTCTCTTGAACAAACAAACTCAAAANGCAGCCAGTCTATCTCCAGGACTGTGCATGGTATTCACCAGTCCAGTTCCTGGTACTGCTCAAACATCCAAGTCCCAAATCCTCTCTGAGGCTCAAGGCAAACTCTTAGCTTTGAACTCCTGTAGAAACAAAAAGAGGGCTGGTGAAATTGCTTAGAGATAAAGNGCTTGCCTAACATGTATGAGGCCCTGGGATCAATCCTTAGCCACACTCACACAAATCAAAACAGAAGTTTCTTGATACAGTGCTGGAACATTCAAAGAGTAAATACTCCATTCAATAGGGAGGAATGAAGAAACNGGAAGGAGAAATTGGACCAAAGTAAGCCTAAACAGACAAGGACATATCCTATAACTTCATGTCCAGCACACAGTGAACAGAGGGTCAGGAATTGACTTGCATGACCTAGGCAGCCATGCTGCTTATTAGCCTTGCTTGTTGTCGCACTGGTGGCCACGTTTGGGTGCTGATTTCCCTCACTGCCCATACTCANTCCCCATAGTGAGTGACTTCACTCACTGCCTGGGGTATTTCATGCTCTTGGCATTTGCCTGTAGTCCACAACAACTTTGCTTTCATTCTCACAGTCCTGTGAGGGAGTGCTCATAGGGACTCCCATCCTGTCACACACTTCCTGAACTCCCAGACTTTTCCGTGACACNTTTGTAGAAGGCTAGAGAGATGGCCCGATGGGTAAAAGCACTTCCTGTGTAGGTGTGAAAACCCAAGTTAAAGTCTAAAAGCCAGACATGTAACACAGGAGTCTGTAACTGCAATGCTTCTACAGAAAGATGGGGGCAGACACAGGAGAACCCCCAGGAGCTTTACAGCCAGCTAGTCTGATGTATGTAGCAGAAACACAACATAGAGACTGTCTCAAACAAGGTAGAAGGCAAGTATTAACGCTGGATGGTGTCCTCTGATCTCCACGTATGTGTGAGTCTGATGGAGTCCAGCTCTGACCTGCTCCCACCTATTGAAGGGTTCTTGGATGGAGTAGAGAGGAATAAGAAAATATTAGGAAGAAAGATAGACCTAGACAATGAGAAGAAAGATAGAGACACAAGGTAGCTTTGGGGGGGGGTCCTGAGTCAATACACAGCAGCCTCGAAGTTTATTCAAAAGGACTTTTTAAAATATGCCAAGGGGAGAGGCAAAAGACCTTGCAAGATCAAAGCACACTGTACAGTCAAGTGTAAACCCTTCCAAACACCTGGTAAACACGTCTGTGGCCAAATCATCTCACTATGCAGCCCTGCTGGGTAAAGCAAGCTCAGATTCTCTGGCCTTGAGTAAGGTCTCACTAGGATGTNTCTGTGGGCCACCACACAAATACAGATTGTGGNACTCACACAAATGTACAAGCACACACATATACACACACCAAAACAATAAGAAAATTAAATATTAGTAAAATAAAATGAATTCCATGTACTTGTGAAACAATATCACATATGAATGATGCTGAGGTCTGCTGTCATAGACTGTACCAACATCCATGTGGACCATGGCTCTGAGTGTCTTGTCAGCTAATCGTGGGAAAGCAATCTGTAGGCATCTTTGGGAAAACATGGTACCCCAGGGCTCCTAAAGGAAGCATTTTAGAGGCTTTGCTGTTGGGGTGGCCTTGNGGCTTGCAGATATAATAATCTCATTCCCTCTTTCTTNTAGCTTTTCAAAGCTTCTGTTTACCAGTGTGAATACATTCCTTTCTGAATGTTTACAATTGTTCCTTAATCTGTCTGGAATTCCTTCTACTCTCCTCTTTTTGCTCCTGACTGTTACCATAAATTAGTGGAAAGCACCCAGTAAGACTAAACATTCTGCTGACTTGAAATCTCCCCCATCGGGTAAATTCCCTACAAAGTCTGGGTTGGTCAAGCTGCCTATTTTTGCCACAGTGGTCTAGCTTAATTCCCAATGCATTCTCCATTTTCATCTGAAATCTCATTAGATATTGCCTTCACTGTTCACATTTCTATCAGCATTTTGGTATTCAGTGTTTGNTTTTGCAGGGTGTAAAAACTTCTAAAGACTCACTGAATAATCATGCACAGTAACAGCAGAAACTTCTTAGTGCACAATTTGTCCTATAAACAGCTTTCATTATTGTAACCATTAAAACAACAATGAATTTACAAAGACAGGTTTATTTTGGCTCACAATTTTGGAGCTCTCAGTCTATGATTGGAAGACTACTGTGGAGAGCACGTCTGGTTGACTACGAGGCACTCAGCACTTAGGTTACCCACATGAGATTTGCCTTTTGAATGTGCTTGGTTTGTTCATACAAACATTCTTTACGGTATTACAGATTATGGTAATTTGATGTAAACAGACATCTCACAGAGCTGGGAATGGTCATTGTGGCTGCTGCAAAGTTCCTCTGGGGAATCCTCTCTGGTAAGAATGCTTTGGGAGCTTCTGAGCTCCAGCTGCATCTGCAGTGAGGTCCTTCAGCAGTGACAGACCTGGAGGACGGCATTATGGAAGTTCTAGTCTGTCCTTGAGAGTGTGGTCATGTAAACTCAACAACAAAGGTGGAAACTCATGGTCACCAAAGCCAGAGTCACACAAAAGCCAGTCCCAAAGGTCCCTTGCAGATGGGGGGGGGCACACAGAGGCTCCAGGAGCTTGAGGGCACAGCAATGTGATCCTAGGGGCCACACCCAAAGTTCCAATTCTTGAATTATTCTTGTGGGTACTAGTTTTGTGCTATTAGGGTTCACTGCTTAAGGCTGGTTCACTAGTCTAAAATGCTACCTTGGCACTGGTTCATTAGCATATTAAACCAGCCTTGGTTCATATCTGGGCTGCCTTGCAGCTGATTCCTATCTTGCAAGAACTACAATATTCCAAGTCACACAAAACGGTTTTCAAGTTACACAAAACGGTTCTGTTAACATTAAGACCCACCCCTTGGGGACCTGGCCAATACACAGGCAATGCCTTGGCCCTCTCAGGGTCCTGACAGCTCATGTGCCTGTTGCTTCGTGATCTCTCTCTGCGCATCTCCTCATAAAAGGTGAAGCCCCCGTCCACCTCTCTCTCTCTCTCCTCTCTATCTCTTCCTCTTCTCTTCCCACCAGGTAGAGGTCACGTCTGCACCTCTGAGCCCTCTCTCTCTCCCTCTCCCTTCTCCCTTCCCCCAACACCAATAAAACCCTCCACATGAGTGCTGTCTGCATTGTGTCTCTGTCTCTTACCCATCACCTGCTGTGGGACACCTTGGCTCCAACTCACCAAGGTCTCTCTCCTGCCTCTTTGAAAATACAACATTGGTGCTGTTAGAACTCGGCAGGCCCTCCAGGCAGTTTCTCCT
The DNA here is from genome assembly GCA_001675575.1 of Neotoma lepida. Classification (NCBI taxonomy): domain Eukaryota; kingdom Metazoa; phylum Chordata; class Mammalia; order Rodentia; family Cricetidae; genus Neotoma; species Neotoma lepida. The sequence continues at coordinate 13,426 of LZPO01045255.1, read as the reverse complement.
GCCCACAGGCATTCTGAGAAAATGCTGGGATCCTGGAACCTTCCAACAGCTTCACTTTCCTACACAGGCATAATTGGTAAGGTACCCCCTCTCCACCTCTGTCCATTTCCCACGAGTCAGGCTTNGTTTCTCAAGCACAGTCCTTACCTTCTGTCTTTTCTTGAAGTNCTGGTGCCAGGCAACTGTGTCTCACTCGGGCTCAGAGCCCCTGGCCCCTTTTCCTGCATGATGATGTAAGGGACAGCTTATGCCTACTCAGCATCCCACGGACCCTGGACTTTTGGGTGACGACCCATTGGCTAGCCTGTGCTGCTTCACTGGTGTTAATATTCTGATCCACCCCTTGAAATCCCACCCCTTGGCGCCGCCTTGCATCCTGACGTAAAAGCCTCATTCTAAGAAAAAATTCCTCCCCTTCCTCTCTCTCTCTTGTGCTTTTCCTCGCATGAGGTGCTGCACCCTCAACCTTTCTCTCTCTCCTTCTCTCTCTTTCTCTCTGTCTCTCTCTTTCCTATCATCTCTTTCCTTCATCTCTCCATTATAATAAATCTCCACGTGGATGCAGCAACTGGGTTGTGAATTACAGGACACTTTTCATTCCCAGATGGGAATTTTATCTGGTTGAATTGGGACAGAGCGGGCCGCTACTGCAAAGCGGAACTCTGTTGTCCTGATTTTCGCGAACTGGTACCTGTTTGTGTCATTGCTGTTTCTGTGTTTCTGTCTACTAACCTCCTACACCCCACCCCCACCCCGCCCCAGCATTTCATTGAAAAGAGGCATGGTGCCGCTGGGATGAATGAGAAATATGGGCTGCCTCCCCACATTGCTCCCTTGCTCTCTGGCCCGGAGTGCAGGCAATGGTGGGTGGATTTTCCCTTGGCATGCTGAAGAATGAAGTGGTAGGACAGCACGCGGAGCTATGGCAGCTCTGTTGTGACAATGTAGCAAGATGTCACCCACCCATCTGGTTGATTCTAGTTGGAAAGTTTTGTTTGTCTTATTGGAAAGTTTTGTGTATTTCTTGAGAAAATTGNGTATGCTTGTTNTGTTGGAAAGTTTTGTTTGTTTTCTAGTGTGTTTGTAAGTTTTGTTGCAAGCACGGAGCTGAAACAGANATGGTTTGGATATTTTTGCTGTCTCTACTGCCAACAGCAGGCANTCACCACCCANTGNTGCTGTGGCTCCATTTATGGTCAGGGCTCATNATTTATGTCCGAGCTCTNGTCTCTGGATTTGGATTAGCAGGAGTTCAGATGTCTTTGTGATNTAGATAATGTTAAAATTATTTTATGCTGTTCTTCCTTATTGGAAAGCTGGCTCTAGAGGTGGATTATGGCTCTTTCTTCACTAGCCCCAGGCTTGCTTATTTAAAGGATTCCTCTGTGTCGCTCTGTCAATCTGAGCCCCTAACACAGCGACAGGGAGAAGGAAACAAAGCAGAACAGACAAAAATTGGACTTGGTTTATATGAAAATTCTGTACCTTGAGATTTATAAATTTATTTTGTTACATATGATTAAAAGTCTATTAAAATTAAAATTAGTTAAAACTAGTAACTCTGGGAATTGATAATTAAAAATCTATGCATGAATAAATTTATAAGGCTATGACCAACTTGTCAGCTCATTTTATATATAAAAACCAAGCCTTGCTTTTTCTAAAGCTACTAGGTCTCTTGATATGATAATGTCCTAAGATATGAAAGTCTGTGCAAGCTTTGAGGNTTTCTGAATATGATTTAAGATATAAATATCAGTTACAAAGGTATAAATANATGATTTAAATGCTTCAGATTANTNTCCCATTCTATGATATTGTTATATTAAGATGCCAAAAGTTCAGGTTTAACATTAATAGAATTCTGATACTGTTTGGGTCACAAGCTCAANATTTTAGATTTTCTTTGGTTGTCTTCTAAATATAAACTTAAAGATNCTTCTCATCNGGCCAAAAACATCTCTGTCCACTCTATACCTAGCTCTCTGGATGAAGAAAAACATACATGCTTTTAACCCAAATCTGTAGTTTTTGCTAGGACTCCAAGATATGAGTCTCCTCCTGCTGCTNTATAGATACCCATTACCTGCTTTTCTATGATATGGATTTCAATACTGATTGGTAATACTAATATATCTAAAACTTTCATGTCCTTTTGTAAAATAAGAATTCATATAAACTTCAGAGGATCAAAAGAAGTCATAAAACTTGCATCCACTTCACAGAGGTCAAAAGGACTCCAGATAAATAGAGCAGTACAGCTTGAGTTTTCCCCACCTCTCTATTCCTGAGGATGGTATTTTTCTCTCTCCTGGTCTTGGAACTCCTCTCCTTCCCAATTACTATGACAATGGACCTAAAAGTTCCAAATAAGTTCATAAATTTTACTTTCTGTTCCTAGTTAGAACTTGTCTCAACAGGTTTCCTACTTGGCTGACAGACACATCCAAGCTTCAGTTGCTGACTGCGACCTGCTCCAAATGACTATGAGCTCTGGACTTGCTGAAAGCTGANGTGGACCAGCCCAGCCAATGTGATTGTTCCCTGTCTCTACAGCTGTGTCAGATAACCACATGCTTCTGACAAATGCCCCATTGCCCAGCCNGTGACTAGCCTTTCATCCTTTTTGAGTCCTGATAACAATGCCCCAATGTCAGCTAAAAGCAGTTACAGAAGAGAATACATCATCCTGTGCTCCCTGCACATAATAGGTTGAAATGCTGAGTAAAAAGGAAACTCCTTGACATAGGGGACAAAATGGCTACATATAATGCCCATTGACATACTAGGAAACTGGGCCCAGAGTTGTCAATTGATAGATTTATTAACTAAAATAGTTCTGCAATAAGATAAGACACTGGACCTTCTTTATGCAGAACCAAAGAGATATTATATGGCCTTAAGAAATTATTATTTCTAAAAAAAAAGAAATTATTATTTCTATATAAATCATTCAGGATTATAATCTGGCTATATCCAAATATCAGAACTACAGGGCCTTTAAAAAAAAGGCAGTAGATGCAGATATCACTACCCTAGAAAAATCTGTTACACATTTAGAGGAATCGCTCTCCTCTCTAGCTGAAATAGTTGTCCAGGATAGAAGGGGCCTTGACCTAAAATTTGTTCAAGTGGTTCCTTCAACAAGGAAGCCTATGCAATGCCTTAGGAGAGCAATGCTGTTTTTATGTTAACCGCTCAGGGCTTACTAGAAACTCCATGGCCCTGCTGAAAAAGTGGATCCATGACAGAGAAAGGCAGCAGCAACAAGGAAGCCATCCTGGTGTCTGCATTATCTAGCCCCTTAATGATCTTGCTTCTCTGTGGTGATATTTTATCTGTGTCCTCCAATAAAATTTATCTGAGGGTCAGAGGAAGAAGGTCAGCTGCTAGTAGTAAACACAAAAGTCATGCAATGTTAGCACATGCCCTTGATCCTATCACCTAGNAGGCAGGGTCTGTCTGGATCCCTGTGAGTTCACNGTCATACTAGGGAACAGAATAAGCATGGTAACACACACCTTTAATCAACCATAGGGTTNTAAAGGTTTATACAGACAGATAAGAAGTGACAGAGCTGAGCAAGANAAGGAAGTGATGTAGCTATNCTGAGAAAGCCAAATGAGAGAACAGAACAGAAAAGGATATAGGCATGGAGATACAGGAAGTCACACTCTCTTTTGGAAGCAGTGGCGTTGTAAGGTGAGGCTGGTAGCTGTTCCTAATTCCTCTGATCTCTGTCAGACTTTTACCCCTATCTCTGGCTCCATGTTTTTATTTAATAAGACCATTTAGGAATTNGTTTATACTTGTCTTGCTTATTTCTTATGATGCAGCAAGATAACAACCAAAGCAGTCAGCAAAGGGCTTGGAGCAGCTTCTGAGCCCATGAGTCTTAACACTTTGGGGGATAAAAAACCCTTTTACAGGAGTAGCCTAGGACCACATGCNTGTGAGATGTTTACATTGAGATTCATAACAATGACAAAACTGCAGTTGTGAAATAGCAATAGGAAAATTTTGTAATGGGGGGGGCTACCACAACATGGGGAGCTACATTGAAAGATCAAAGCATTGGGAAAGTTGAGAACCAATGACTTAGAGAATGTCTCTCCTTACTCAAGGTCTATTCAAGTTTAAGAATGTATGTCTAGCCTCCTTGTCTTTGCTAACTTTGTGAAGCTTAAGCTATTTGGACAAACTGAGTCATATAAAAGTTTTATTTTGATACTAGAAGAGCTTTAATTCAAAATCATTATTTTTAGGGCTGAACCTGACAGGAATAAATTGTAACATCCTAGTCTTGTGAAAGTTGNTAGCATATTAAAGACTGTTAGGGAACACAAGTTAAGTGCTGCTGATGTAATCAATTACAGGAATAAGCTTTACTTAGTCCCCTTGTATATGTTTTCAAGGTTGAGCTTAAAACAAGTAACTAGAAACAAAGTTGTCTATCCAGATATACCTAGGCAGTTCTTGAATACTTCAGAGATCTGCAGAATATGGCATTTAAAATGTTGATCAAAAATCTTATTATATAAAATAGAGACTTTCAGATCCTAGCAGTGACTCAAGGTCTCCAAACAAAATTATGGGGCATCACAATGTCTCCACTTGGATTATGGCAATGCTGACCACTGGGAAAGATGCCCCAATGTGACACTTGTCACCATAAAATGACCCAGACTGTGGACAAGCAGCAGGACATTAGAGAATTGATTGCACCCATTTTGCCTGGACAAAATAAGATCAGTCTTCCCCATGTTCCTCTTCTACAGGAAAAACTCTCACCTTATGGACCCAGTGGGCCAAAGATTGATGTTGTTCTGATACTTCTGCCTCCAATGATATGGAGGCCTGTTCATGGCTAACTGGGTATGAACTGGTCCCTGTCATTTTTAATAGATTTGGAAGCTTCTTGATCTGCACTCTGGTATAATTTATTCTTCTCAGATCTCTGATGGTATTGATGGCTAGGCTAGCTGTAACTTTGTCAGCTTGGCAGCATCAGACAATGAGATCCTTCTACAAGGCTATAGCCAGATTTTTATTTCCTTTGGTTAGAAACTTAAAGGTATGTCTCATCAGGCTGAAACCAGGCCCTAGGAAAAATGCTCATACCCTTTAGTTCAAAGCCATAGTCTTTTGCTATGACACCAAGATATAAATCTGTCCCAGTTGTTTCACAGACACTTGCATGTTCCTGCACAGATCCACACCTNCTGCCAGACTAGTGCCAACACCAAACCCTCAGGGGGCCTCCAGATAACCACCAGCCACTGCACCAACCTAGGACACCAACTGGACAAATACAGCAGGTTAATTCACCCANNTGCCCACTCATTAAAAACTCCATTATCTCCCAATTTGTTGACACTTTCACAGNAGGCATTTCCCACCTCCACAGAAATAGAAAATGTGTGATGGCTCAGGTACTCCTGAAGAACACATCATCCCTCAATTTGGCATGTCATCTCCNCAAGCTCCTGGGACCTCACTGCTANTACCACCTCTCAAGGCTCAAGCAGGCACCTACCCAGCAACTGGAACCTGGTTCTCCAAGATGTCCCAGTGAAAGGCATATCTGCTCTTGTGTCTCGCTCATTCACCTTTGCCTTTTCTGTACAATGGGCACTTCTCCATTACATTCTTTTGGGCAGTTATCACTCTTCCCAAGGTGAGCCCTGCTCATGGGGCTGATGATAAAAATCTATTTTTTCTCCTAGCAACCTGGCTTCTCAGCTCCCTCAAAGAAAAGATGCCTGAGATCTCCAGTATGACAGCTAACTGAATACTTCTTCACTCACACCTTCCGCTATGCATGACCCCAACCCCCAACTTTCCCCTCCCCACTTTGTCCCAAATTATCAGGAAGCAGTCTTGAGAATTCAGCACCCCACATTCCTGCCCCACTTGCCATTCATAACTCACCATTTTTATAATGATCAAAAGGAAGGAATATTAGCATTCCGACCCAATTCTTCTTCACCTGCTCAGGGTCCTGAGAGTGTCATGTACCCATTGCTTCACTATCTCTCTGCACATTCTCTCATAAAAGGCAGAGCCCCTGCCCACCTCTCTCTCTCCCTTTTCCCACAAGGCGCAGGTCACATCTACACCTCCTCTCCCTCTCTCTCTCTCTCTCTCTCTCTCTCTCTCTCTCTATCTTTCTCTCCTTCCCCTCTCTTTCCTTCTCCCCTCTACCTTCCCCCAACCCCAATAAAACTCTCCACATGAGTGCTGTCTGCATGGCATCTCTGTCTCTTATTCACCATGGAACACCTTGGCCCCAACTCACCAAGGTCTCTCTTCTGCTGTTTTACAGAAGGTGCACTTATGTTCCTAACAACTGCATTGGTCTTGGCCTGTGTGAAGAGAGCATACTACAGTGGTCTCACATGAGGTTAGTGAAATCACCTACCTCATGGCCAAGAAGCAAGAGTGAGGAGGGGCTTTAATCACATTCTAGGGGATATTCTTGATGGCCAAACTCCCTAGAAGGGTCATTTGTAGGTAGNTTCTGCCCCAGAGTACCACTGCTGGGGCCAAGATTTTAATATTAGGGTCACAGGGAGACATAAAGATCCAAACTGTGGTAACTATANGAGATCATAGGCATTGTAAACAGTTGAAAATGTATTGGAAAAAAGAAGAGTATAGGGCATGTGAGATGGCTTGGTAGGAAAAGGCATTTGCTGCCTGTCTGTAAAAATATTGTTATATGGTTGAGGGTCACATTTGATTAACATATTTCTAAGAATACTTAACACAGTGCTCATGTGGTTAATATAGCTAAAACTTGTGAGGAAGGTTCGAGAAAAAGATTATGATACTAAAGCTGAGATTTGTTCATAGGGCCAAGAGGACTGAGACAGACCCAANGTTATGACTTCCCATACCTGGGGTAGCTGAGGAGATTCTTAGCTCTCAGTCCAGTCTCATCACTTGCAGAAAGCACTACCCCAAGGATGTACTCTCCTGAATCTAAATATCCTCTGGGTGTAGCCGGAAGGTTTCTCCTGTCCCACCCAGTCCTGCCAGGCCCCACGGTCCTGCAGCTGCTTATAAAATAATCATTCAGAGGCTTAATATTATTTACAAACTGTATGGCCTATGGCAGGCTTCTTGCTAGCTAGCTCTTATAGTTTAACTCAGCCCATAACTATTAATCTATGTATCATCATGTGTTCCATGGCTTTACCTGCATCCAATTACATGTTGCTCCTAGGATGGCAGTCTGACATCTCCTCCACTCTTCTCTTTCCTGTCTCTCTCCTTGGATTTCCCTCCTGCCTCTAAGCTGCCTTGCCATAGGTCAAAGCAGCTTATTTATTAACCAATGGGAACAACATATATTCACAGCATACAGAAAGACATCCCCTAGCATTTGGACTTTTAATTTGTTGAAATATTACTTAGAGAAAGAAGCAATTCATAAATAAAATGTTACCTTCAAAGTGAGTAAGACAAGGCCTTGCTTGTCACATAAATAACATAATTGAAGGAAAAAAATACAGGCAGTTTTCAAGCTACATTTCATGAACTTGGTGGAAAACCATTGTAACAAGTTTTCTTATAGGACTACCTTTAGATTGCCAGCCCCCAAATCACAACATAGAGACTTATTATTAATTATGAAAGCTTGGCCTTTAGATTAGGCTTGTTTCCAACTGGCTCTTCTAACTTAACTAACCCATATTTTAAATTACAGTTTGTCATGTGGCTCAGTTACCTCTCCTTAATACAGCATGTCCGACTTGCTCCGACTCTGTCGGTGAAATCCTCATTCCATCTCCTCTTCCTCTCTCTCTGGAAATCCTGTCTATCCTCTCCTGTCTGGCCATTTAGCTCTTTATTTCATCAATCACAGCAATACATCTTCACATTGTATAAATCTTCCACAACAAACCACCAAGGGCTCTGTATGGTTGCCATGCTCACAGAAGTCCCAACAAATCTTCAGATTTGGATAGCAAAAGAAGGACAAAATTGCTTTGTGAAGGCCCATATATGGGAACTGTGCCATATTTTATTTTTAGGTCAGAATCAATTACACTACTTTTTATCTTGGCATGCAGACTTTTTCCTGGGCTATAATATGAGAAATGTTTGGTGACAAGGAAAAGGACAAAGTGTTATTTTGCTATTGCCACATCCAGAGTCCATAAGCTCCAGGAGAAAGGACTGAGGGAAAGCATGCATGTATGTTAGTGCATGTGTATGCAGAAGCCTGAAGTTGATGTCAACAAAGCGTGGAATGACTGAGGCAGAAATTGGACATCAGCTTCAGGCCTCTGCATACACCTGCACTTGCTTACTGTATAAAGTGAGGAGAGGGGAATAAGAGGTGAGTCCCTGAGCTCCTGGCTGGACAGCCCAGTTCTCTAGGAAATGGGACCCCTGGAGGCACAGGCTCAGTCTGTATGGATTAAAGGAAAAAATTGGTAGAAAGCAGTGTAAGAACACGTTTAACAGCATAAAAAGCAATATGGCACACCAGAAACTAGTGGTTCTACAACAGCAAGATCTGTGAATACAAACACAGATGAAGCTGAAGAAAACAACCTTAAAAACATTTATGAAGATGATAGAGGCCCTTAAAGAGGAAATGAAAAATTCCCTTAAAGAAATCAAGGAAAAGACAAACAAAAAATTTGAAGAAATCAATAAATCCTTTCAAGAAAGCCAAGAAAGCCCATAAACAACCAAACAGGTAAGGAAACAGTTCAAGACTTTAAAATTGAAATACAGGAAATAAAAAAAAACACAAACTGAAGGAATTCTGGAAAAGGAAAATCTGAGTAAATGGACAGAAACTACGGAGGCAAGCATAACCAACAGAATAAAAGAGATGAAAGAAAGAATCTCGGGCACTGAGGATATGATAGAGGAAATAGATTCATTGGTCAAAGAAAATGTTAAATCCATCAAATTTTTAACACAAAACATCAAGGAAATCTGGGACACCATGAAAAGACCAAATTAGAATAATAGGGATAGAAGAAGGAGAATTCCAGCCTAAAGGCACAGAAAACATATTCAGCAAAATCATAGAAGAAAACTTTCCCAACATAAGGAAAGACATGCCTATGAAAGGTACAAGAAGCTTATGGGACACCAAATAGACTGGCCCNACAAAAAATGTCCCCTTGCCACATAATAGTCAAAACACTAAACATACAGAATAAAGAAAGAATATTAAGAGCTGCAAAGGAAAAGGNCTAAGTAACTTATAAAGACAGACCTATCAGAATTACACTCAACTTCTCAATGGAGACTCTGAAAGCCAGAAGGTCCTGGACAGATGTTATACAGACACTAAGAGGCCATGGATGTCAGGCAGACTCTACCATACCCAGCAAAACCATCTATACCCATCACCATAGATGGAGAAAACAAGATATTCTATGACAAAACCAGATTTAAACAATACCTATCCACAAATCCAGCCTTACAGAAAGTACTAGAAGAAAAATTTCAACCCAAGGAAGTTAGCTGCACCCACGAAAACACAAGCTATAAATAATCTCACTCCAGAAAATCCCAAAGAAGGGAGACACACACAATGACCACCACCAAAAAAACCCCAAAACCAACAGGAATTAACAATCACTGATCATTAATATCTCTTAATAGCAATGGACTCAATTTACTTATAAAAAGACATAGGCTAACAGAATGGATACAAAAACAAGAAATAAAGAAATGAAAGACTTCCTAGAATGCAATGAAAATAAATGCACACCATGAAAGCAATGCTAAGAGGAAAGTTCATAGCACTAANCNCCNACATAAAGAAGATGGAGAAATCTCACACTAGTGACTTAACAGCACATCTGAAAGCTCTAGAACAAAAAGAAGCAAACGCACCTAGGAGGAGTAGATGACAGGAAATAATCAAACTGAGGGCTGAAATCAATAAAATAGAAACAAAGAGAACAATACAAAGAATCAGTGAATCAGAGTTGGTTCTCTGAGAAACTCAACAAGATAGACAAACCCTTATCCAAACTAACCAAAAGGCAGAGAGAGAGTATTCAGATTAACAAAATCAGAAATGAAAAGGGGGACATAAAAACAGACTCTTGTTGGGGACTGATTCCGGACAGCTGTGTCTTGAACTTTGTGTAACCTTCCTTGCTTAATCAAGCCTTGCAAAAACAGGAGGTTCCTGGCCTAACCACGGAATGTACGATTAGATAAACTTCCTGGAACATGTGCTAATCAGCCAGCTGCAGGGGCNTGGGACCAAAGCGACCTCACCCTGACCCTCCCTTAAGAATTCTCCATTCTTCTCTCCTTGCTCCCCCTCCCTGCCTGAAGCACTGCTTATAAGCTGCAACACCCAGTCATTAAACGAGACCTTGA
>LZPO01045253.1:28878-41286 GCA_001675575.1 Neotoma lepida | reverse complement strand
CACACACACACACACACACACACACACACACATACACATACACACACACATGCCCAGACAACCAAATTTATTAAAAACCAAATTAAAGTTTCTAGCTTCATCTTGAAATGCCCTCATATAGTTAAGACTTTCAATTACATGACAAATTATCATGATAGATACAGAGATACTAACTGAAATCAGCAAAAATTGGAGTGCATTCCTTCCACTTTGTGATTCTGTAGGTCACTGCATCAATTTCTTCACTATAAAACTTGAATGACAAAGTGACAGTGAATAACATCAGGGTCACATGAGGACACATTTGGTATAATGCATTTGTAAAGCTTCAACTAAGATGTAAAATTCTACATAGTGTAAGAATAATGATAATGTTGACATCATCATTGGCCATCCAGCACAGAANTAGGCATAGCAGTCAATCAGTTCTCACTTTAATATCTATCTCAGAAGGAGGACACATTAACTCATTTTCCCATTTTATGTAAGTAATCCCTTGATATGATTACCACCTTTTGAAAGTCCAATTCTTTTGGAGTTTAGAATACCTGATACATTTCTTATGAGGATATTTGTTTAGAGAGTGATCATTTAAACCTCTTTCATTTTCTTTGCTTTTGTGGGTAAAGGATGTCAAGTCTTTGGATCATTTGACTGATTTCCTTTTGTTTAAAAGGATCCTGAACTCTGAACTTTCAGAAGGCCACTTTTCCCCCAAACCTTCATATTTTTCACATAGCAGGTATTTTGAATGATTTTTCTCTCTATTAAGCCATCTCTCTTTTGTTAACTAAATCAAAGAAAACTAAATCCATTAAAACTTTTCTTTAAATTTCTTGTCTTCCTGTGTTTAGGCATGTGTGTATACATGGGTATATGTGTCCATGCATGCATATGTGGAAGTCAGAAGTAAGTTTGAGACAGGTTCTCTTATTGAACCTGGAACCCCCTGTTGCCATTAGATTAGCCATCCAAGTGACTCCAAGGATTACTTGCCTCTCTACAATGTGGGGTTATTGGTGCATGCTGCTACACTAATTTCTACATCAATTCTGGGAGACAAACGGAGGTCTCCAAGTTTGTGTGTTAATCACTTTACTGCCTACTGAACCACCTCCCTAGCCTGTTATATGAGATTTTCAAAAGTCTTGTTTTGAAGGCTATGATTCAAGCCCCCTTGCATCATACTTCTCAATTTTTTTAAACTGTCACAAAAAACCTGAGGCAACCAGGCTTCTCGAGCTGAAGTTTTACATTAACTTTAATCTCTACATTTATTTCTAGTGATCAGAATTTAATGTAAAGTTAGAAATTTAGTGTTACTTTTTACTTTATTTAAAAAGAAATATCTAAAATTTGAGAGATACAGAGATGAGATAATAAGTTGGTTCATAGTTCTCTGCTCAAAATGTCTGTCCCCATTCAATCCCATTTAGTCTGTATTCTGGGCAAATTTAGTGGTCTTTTTTCATGTATTTTTCATTGATATATACTCACTCCAAGGTCAGGGTATATAATCAATAGTTGTTTGACCTTTTTGTTGAACTGTTTTAGAACCAAAAACTTACTCATATGATAGATATAATAGAAATCAAACTTTCAAAGAACCATAAACAAACATTTAGCTAATTTGTCACATGGTAGCCAATCTGCCTCTGGTAATGCATTCCATTTCTACTCAGTACCAGTTTTCAATATTTTAGACAACAGAACATGACAATTTTATGTTTTAGCATAGTTAAATTTTTCTTTTGATACACTTAATTTGTGTAAATGAGTGTAAATTTCCTTTCAAACTACTTCAGTAATTTCTTCATCATACAAAAAACATGTTTGTTGCAATTATTTAAATACTATAGAAAGGACCATAGCTAGAATCATAAACTCAATGATCTCATTTTATAGATAGAGCTACTACTTTTCACTTTTAATTATCCTCATATTGCTGAAATAATAGAATATCATACCACATATATTAATATTCAAGTTGCTCATTTCATTTAATAATATATCATGACACATTTCATAAAAAATCTCCTATTTTAATAGATATAAATTATTCCAATATATGGATATGCTTACAAATTTTATTATTCAAACATACTAATAACCTTTCACAGAAATTTCTACATGATTACATGTCTAATTTTTAAATCAAAGATTATATAAATTAAATTTCATGTGACATTGTTACATAGCTTACAATAAAAAACTGGCCCACTCTAAAGTACAAACAACTCATGCTCTCTTTTTACTACATCCTTACCATTTTTTGTTAGTGTTGTATGTATGTATACTTGTCACCATTAATTTTTAGAAATTTTTTAACACTTAAATATTCATGTGTTCTTTAAGTGAATTGTTAGCTTTCAAATGCATGCCCCTTTGCACTTGGTTGTTTCTCACTGAGCTGTAATAAAGCTGTCAGAATTAGAAGAAGTACAATGCATGCTTATACATACATGTTTATACATATTTTCTATCAGAAAGTAAAATTTGTCATATGCTCACAAAAGTTCTGTAGTCAATTAATTTGTAGCTCACATGTATGTGTAGAAAGCCTTCCTATACCAACTTACTATTTTTTGATAATCAGTCACTTTGACTATAATTGTAGAATTGTTTTCTTTTTATTTTAGCAGAGTACAATATGCCTTCAAATTTAAGAAAATATAAAAAAGTATTTATAACTTTATGTATTACATCTTGTATGACATAAACTATTTTTTCTCAAATATTAAGATGAAATTGCTTTACAAAATGGATGTTTGGATTACTTAAAAGTCAGAGAAAACAGTAACATAATTAAGACATAAAAGTCCTCCAGTTAAACAGCTAGTATAATTAAAAACCTAAAAAGATAACAGAAAATAAGAACTGTAACTGAGATGTTAGGAGAATTGAAATATTTGTCAAAGAGAGAGCTGAATCCATGTATTATCATTGGAGATTGGAATTAGCAACAAGAATACTACCTTCTCTTCATTGATGTTGTGACTTTAAAGTCTCAGACAAAATGTCAGGGAGGTTTTTGATTACATATCAGTATTCACATCTTGTGACAATGAGATACTATTTAAATGAGTTCTTATGGATGGTTCTAAAAGCTATGAATTTCTAGTAGACCTGGAAGATCCTGATATACTAGCTTTTATGAGCATAGACTCAGCATTCCCATAATACTGATCATTATTTTATGATAGTTCTGACAATAAATGAAATACAAAGTTTAGATTCACATTATTGGAAGTTTCCTAGAAATTGGATTTTTATCACACAGTTACTAATGTTGTCCAGGTCTCCAAATGGTTTTCCTCTTTTTATGATTATCTATTCTAATTTGACATTAAAAACTACTCTTCAGTTGATAGAACAAAGCTTCCTTTAAATCTCCTTCCATGACAAAAACATTCAAAGATTGCTTAGTTTGGATCTTTAAAATCTGAATCTGATTCCCAAATACCACTCCACTTCAGTCTCTACTCTGTACTGTGAATTCTGGGAAGCCAGTCTCTATTTCTTAAGAATTGTTTTATTCTCATGCTGTGCAAGGTGATGCCTGTCTATAAACCCAGCATTTGAGATATGAGACAGGAGAGTATGAGGCAAGCTGCCTTTGCTTCATAGAGGGCCTTTTATAAACTGGGCATGGTGACAGATGCCTGCAATCCCAGCACTTGGGATGTGCAGGTGGGAGAATCAAGAAAAGTCACAAAGGCTTAATGAGTTCAAGATAGATTGAAATACATGAGACCATGTCTCAAAAATACATAAAATAATAATTAATACATCTTCCAAATAAACAAAAATTCCTTTTGTAAAGTCTTATTGTCATATTTGTTTTACCGCTCTTGTTTTTCAATGTTGTGTTTTTATTTGCACCTTATAGGTTGTAGTATTGAGTTGAGTTAATCCACTTTCTGTAAAATTCCCTCGGAAATCACGGTATTGGTAGATACATAGGGAAAAGATGAACATTGATATTTTGCAAAGATAGTTCAGAAATATATTTTCCCTTTGGATATAAAAACTATATAAGAACTATAAGAACTAAAATACAAAGAATGATAATTAAGTAAGATGATGATTGCATGTGTGAAAGTTTATTTCACAGAATTAATAGCTTCAAAAACTGTATATGGTCATCTACCAGCAAAAAAAATGAAGCAGACTTCACACTAGTCACATAAATTAACTTTGAAGATTCATAGACCCAGTGTAAAAAGCAAAAAGATAACATTTCTATAACGTTAATTTCTTTTATTTTTATTAATATTTTTCACAAATATTTTATTCCATATCTGATACATTTTTTCTTTTTTTAAATTTTTTACAGATTCTCCTCTCCTCCTTCCTCCCACCCCCCAGCCTTTCCACCCAATCCACCTCCCACTCCCCCCTTCTCCAAGGCAAGGTCTCCCATGAGGAGTCAGCAGAGCCTGGCACATTCAGTTGAGGCTGGTCCAAGCACCTCCTCCCTGCACCAAGGCAGCGCAAAGTGTCTCACCATGGGCACTGGGCTCCACAAAGCCGGTTTGGCACCAGGGATGGGTCCCGATCCCACTGCTTGTCTGGGGGTCCCCAAACAGTCCAAGCTAGACATCTGTCTCGCCTATCCAGAGGGCCCCGTCCAGTACCATGAGGGCTCCTCAGCTATTGGACCACAGTTCATGTGTCTCCATTAGTTTGGCTGGCAGTCTTTGCACACCATCCCATCATGATCTCATCCCTTATTCAAAGAAGGCCCCCTCTCTCGCATTGATTGGACTCCTGGAGCTCGGCCTGGTGCCTGGCTATCAATCTCTGCATCTGCTTCCATCAGTCTCTGGATGAGGGATCTATGATGACAGTTAGGGTATTCATCCANGTGATCACCAGAGTAGGCCACTTAAGGGACCCTCTCGTTTATTGCCAATAGTCTAAGGTGGNGTCATTCTTGTGGATTCCTGGGAACCTCCCTAGAACTCTGTTTCTCCCTATTCTCATGATGTCTTCATTTATCATGGTTATCTCTTTCCTTGATCTCCCAATCTGTCCCTGTTTCAGCTCGAACCTCCCATTTTCCTATGCTCTCATCCTCCATCTCTTACCCCTCCTTACCTGCCCTCACCCTCAGTCTGTCCATGTAGATCTCCTCCTATTCACCCTTGCTGGGCAATCCATGCATCCTTCCTAGGGTCCTCCCTGGAGCTGTGGCTTGCAGTCTGCTTATCCTTTGCTTTACAACTAGTATCCACTTATGAGTGAGTACATACCATATTTGTCCTTCTGGGTCTGGGTTACCTCACTCAGGATGATATTTTCTAGTTCCATCCGTTTGCCTGCAAATTTCATAGGTCATTGTTTTTCTCTCCTGAGTAATACTCCATTGTATATATGTACCACATTTTCTTAATTCATTCTTCAGTTGAAGGGCTTCTAGGTTGTTTCCAGGTTCTGGCTATTATGAATAATGCTGCTATGAACATAGTTGAGCATGTATCCTTGTGGTATGATTGAGCATTTTTATTAATATTACAGGGAAAAAATCTACTTGAACTTGGGTTTCACTCTTACTTTTTAGACAGAACAGACATTTTGGTACAGGTAAATGGATACATTCTGGCAAATCCAGAAAGTAGAATATTAATCAGTGCTAAAAAAAAATTGGATATCTATCCTGTAAAGATATGAAGATATGAAGAAAATGTAAAGATATATTCACAAGTGACAGAAGCCAATTAGAAAAGGATGTGAATTATATGATAGCGATTTCACAATGATCAGAAAAATGCAAATATATGGTAAGGCTAAAAGAAGATTAGTTTTAGCTAACCATCATCNTAGAAATGTTTTCACCATCCATAGAGAATACGTTGAGCTATTGTATAAACCACAGATACTGAGTGAGAATGATGCACCAGCATAGGTTCATCAATTGAAAAACTGTACAACTCTGGTAGGGATGTCACTAGTGGGGATGCTTGAGATCTGTGGTGTACAGAAGAGTTCTAAGCCACTGTTGAAATTCTGTTATAAACTTCAAGCATTTTCAAAATCAGAGCCTTGAGAGGTCTATATAGTCACTAGAAAAACATTTAAATTTACCACTATAATGAACAATTTTCTGATGTATATTTTGCCTAGAGCTTTATAAAATAAGTATTTTCATATGAATGTGACTAGTTTATTATCTTTCTAGGACTTCTCTGTGGTTCATGTACTCACAACCCACAAGTGAAAATATTAACAGATAAAAAGTTGATTGTAGGTGAACATTGTCTTCCATATTCTTATGAAACCTGTTGAATTTCTGTTGTGATTCAAGTGTATCCTAAGAGTACATGGCATTGAAGTGTTTGTGTCTAGGGTGGTGGTTTTGTTTCGTGCTAAGGAACATAAAAAGTAGGCCTTCCTGGAACATCACCTGGCCATTACTTCAAAGGGGTTTAGCCTGCATTAGAAATTAATATCATAAGAGAAAAAAGTCAGCTCTCTTTCCTTGTGTGTTATGTAAAATATTTGGCCTTGTGTGTTCACATTGCTTTGAGATACATACATACATACATTGCTTTGAGATACATATATACTATCACAGTGATTTTGAACCAGAATATTAAAATCCAAGAGCTAAATAAAGCTTTTCAATAAGTCAGTTTAATTGTTTGTTACTTACTGAAAGCAATCACTAATGCAGTCACTAAATGCACACCTTAAGAAATACCCAGAGATAACTCAGGAACAGAGCAAACACGTGGTTTCATACACAATTACTAAAGGTAAAACTCATTTTATTCTCTGTTTATACATGTATTTGAGAGTTAAGTAATGAAGGTTAAGGCAATATTTACTCCACTTCAGTATTTTCCAGAAGATACTTAACCTTCACTTTTTTGTTTTATAAACTGGAGTTTGAATTCAATAATCCTTTTAGGCAGTATTTGTATAATTATGTAAAGGTTAATGTGATGTAAGAAGCTTCTGTGAAGAGCTGATTAGAGTTAAACATTTAGGTTAGTATGTTCCCAAGAGAAGAGAACTCTTTTTAGCCATTTTTACAATAGAGGAATTGCATGTGGCCACTTTAGATTATAGATTTAAGGGGAAAAAATCTTCTAAGCAGGATGAACATCAATATATCTGAGTTGTAATATCCAGCATGCTTAAGAAATTGTAGAGATTCCTGGCTGCCTAAAAGATTTAATTAGCTTCATTTTCCTTAACAGATAAGAGTTCTGAAAACCCCCTTTACCTTGCTTAGTGAACTAGTTCAACCATTTAAATCATAGTGATAGCTTTTATCCCTCTAAGTGTAGTGGATTAGAAACTCAAACTCAGACTCTATATTGGCTAAAATCGTAAATGTTGAACAGTATTTTTCCATTTACAATACATTCATGGAATAAGGTATTTTATTGTTCCAATGTTAGTCTTTTTGGAATACTTTGGCTTTCTTTAAGAAATAAAAAGATAAATATGCTATTAAATATTGAAGAAAAGGCACAGATGAACAATTATGTTTGAACAATTACTAATATAACTTAAATAATACATTTGGGTGAGAACCTCAAATGATACTGTTGGATAGTACTCAAGGGGAAGTTATTGCTTTTGAACACTGCTAGTAAGAAGAAAGGATTTTCTGTCCTGCATACACAAACATGTGCATATAATTTCATGACTGAAACCCAAATTTTAGCTTTCAAGGCAAAAGAATAAATGCAAAAATTTCTTAACTATTTTATTTTATAGAGATGCAGAGAATTGTAACATGAACCTTAAATGATTCTATTAATAAAAAACCTGGAGCAAGATATTAGGGTGAAAACTGAGAAATCAGAGGAATAGAACAAGACAAGCCACAAGTACTTACTGCTAGGAAATCCTTAACTCAAGAGAGNTACTTCCTGTATACTCATGCATATATACCTTTCTGTGCCCTGCCATCTTACTTCCTCTCTCTGCCCAGCTACATCACTTCCTCTTTATGCCCAGTTTTATCAGTTCCTGTCTGTCTGTACAGACCTCCAGACCTCTATGGTTAACTAGTGCTGTGATTAAAGGCATGTGATATCACACCTGGCTCTATTCCCAGTGTGGCCTTGAACTCACAGAGATCGAGATGAATCTTTGCCTCCTGAATGCTAGGATTAAAGGTGTGTGCTAACACTGCCTGACCTCTATGTTCAATATAGTGGCTGGCTTTTTTCTCTGATCCCCAGATAAGCTTTATTGGGGTACACAAATAAAATATCACTACATTTCCCCTTTTTTGTTTAAAATAAAGTTATAACTAATATAAGGAAAACTATATACAATAAGTACAATAATTATATACAATATGTACAGGTAATAAATACCTCAACAATGTCTAGTCATTTGAATTTGACAAATTCAGTGAAAATATTCCATTATCTATCCTATTTTGGTGAGTTCCTTGTATTACCAGTGGAAAACCATCTTTCGATGTCTTTCAAAGTTATACACTTTATACCTCTTTAGTCAATTTCTTTTCTGAATTTGTTAACAAGGAAAACTATAACTCTAAATCCCTCAGAGACCAGGAAGAAAATAATATTACCTAGTTAAACAGGAAGTGCAAACAGGTAACTTCCAAAAAATGTGAGGAATGACAGAAAGAGCTGACTGCCTGGACAGTCACCCAAGATTTCTCTGCAACATTGAGGCATCCACCTTTGCCTACAGGCCTAGTATATCTGGCAGACTCATCTGTGAAGCAGGATTTTCTGAAAAGCCTTCCTACCTTGTTTTGGCAAGGTTTGACAGTCCTTTTTTGTGTCCTGCTTGTCCATTTTGGACAGTGTACTGTCAGCAGTAGAGCTAGTGGAGTTGCACAGTGGCTAACTTGCAACAATGAAAGTAAACTCCATATGGAGTTTCTTCGATGCCCATCATCTTCTTTGAAGTAGATTGGTGCTGCCAGGAGTAGACATGTCTCATTGTCATAAAAATGAATCTATGTCATTAAAACATCTTAAATGCCATATTCTGTGGATCTCTGAAGTGTTTGAAGATGACCCACCTATCTAAAATGTTTGACCTTGAATAGTACCTAACATAACTACAAGTTTGATTGTAATGACTAACTTTCATTTCTTTATTATCTTAAATAGTTGGTAATATTATTTCAAGGACTAGCAATTTGCATTACATTGTTAAATAAACTGTATAGGTACAATATCTTGAACAAGATTAGAAATACATATACAGTATTTTCTAACAAAATCAATCTCAAATTTGTTTATACAAATTATATACATAATTTGTGTACAATATAGAAAAATCCAATCCAATGTAAAATATTTAAAACTAGTAGTTGCTTTTTAAAAGTAGATTCAATAATTATCTTTTTATCTTATCATATCTATATTTCTCTCTTTTTTCTTTTCAGAGTAGATAATCTACCTTTTATCTATATCCTTTTTTTCTTTTCTTTTCTTTGTTTTTTCCCCAAGAACCCCAATTCTAAATTTCTTTGTTTAGTTTTTTTCTTGACCATTAACAATTAACAACTTGTAACCAACCATCCCAAACAATGACAATTATCCAGAACCCATTGAATGACCAAAAATGACCCACCCCACCTCTTGAGAATNTGGACATCATTTTCTTAAAATTACTCCCTGCTATTTGGGGGCGAAGCCATTTTTAGGGGATCCTGAAAAGAAAATTTCTGGTTAATTGTCAAGTCCTGGAAGAGGTAGCTATATCATTTGTTGTCCAGTCTTTGCCTAATGGGAAAATACAGGGCTTGTCTCAAGTCCTTGCTCGAGTAGTCTGTGAGGCTGGATCATCTCAGCTAGCCATCTCCAAATTGTCTTGAGTAGTTTATAGTCCAAAGTTGATCTTTGGGTGTTATTTACTCTGTGGTTTAGAGCAATATCAATTGTATCTGTGGAAGAATATGTCTCACAGATAGTCCCAAGTTTGCCATACAAGAGGTTCTGTTCTTCTTCACCAAGATACTCTTTGATTTCAAATCTCTGTGAGCAATACCTAGCTTTCCTTGGGTATTGGAAACCAACAATCTCCATGTGAAGATGGGTAAGACAGCTTGCTGTGGACAGAGTGAGTTTGATCATCTCTTTCACTGTTAACAGTATATTTATTCAAGTAATCAAAAAGGAATCCATGCTCATGGTAATACAACACCAGCCACAACTGAGTCCATGTGCCATTGTCTTTGTTGTCTGTTACTATAAATCCTAGGATGTTTTTATGGCATAATATCACAGTCTGATAAATCTCTGTTTCTCATAACCACGAACATTCTTCCTTAGAAAAGAATATCTTCACAGCAACTTCTCCCCACCACTTGCCTCACCAAACTTCTCCAAACTGACTTTTGCCAATGCTTTCTTGTAACACGATGGCCCTAGCAATTGTTCTCTGAACAAGCAGTGGTAAACCCTTTGTCTGCAACTGCCAATGTGGGACAGCAGCCACCGCCTCCACGGTCCTGCCACCACAGTTTGTGTCCTGGCTCTGCTCCGACTTGCAGCTTCTTCTCAGCAAGCCTCACAGGNTGGCCTCGAACTCAGGATCCTTCTGCCTCTGCCTCCTTCAGCAAATCCTACTGTCATGTGCCACCACAACCAGCCTTACGGAGCTCAGGCCTGAGCTAGAGACTGCAAGGCCACAGGCAAGCGGCTTTTTCATGGATTCATGCCACAAACGTTGGGTTGCCAGATGTAACATGAATCTTAAATGATCCTATTAATAAAAAACCTGGAGCAAGATATTAGGGTGAAAACTGAGAGATCAGAGGAGTAGAACAAGACAAGCCACAGGTACTTACTGCTAAGAAATCCTTAACTCAAGAGAGCTATTTCCTGTATGCTCACGACTATATACCTTTCTGTGCCCTGCTATCTTACTTCTTCTCTCTGCCCAGCTACATCACTTCCTCTTTATGCCCAGTTTTATCAGTTCCTGTCTGTCTGTACAGACCTCCAGACTTCTATGGTTAACTAGTGCTGGGATTAAAGGCATGTGCCACCACACCCGGCTCTATTCCCAGTGTGGCCTTGAACTCACAGAGATCGAGATGAATCTTTGCCTCCTGAATGCTAGGATTAAAGATATGTGCTACCACTGCCTGACCTCTATGTTCAATATAGTGGCTGGCTTTTTTCTCTGATCCCCAGATAAGCTTTATTGGGGTGCACAAATAAAATATCACCACAGAGAATAGTTTTAATAACTGAAAATATTTGTTTTAGTACTTATGATATTATTGTCTTCCTTTATAGTAAATCCCTGCAGTATGTTTTTACTCTCACATAGATTCAAAGTATTGTAACCCATATACTACCGGATCTTTGAAAAATCCATCCTCTCACAAGCAAGGGATAGGAAGCACCCTTTGTTCACTGTGCCCTGTGTTAATGCACCCTGGAGACTAGTTGCCTGCCTTGTTGGCGTTATTGTTAAGTTTCAGCACTTACATCCCCATATTCTGTCATTGGTATGATGTCATTTGCAAACAGCTGTAGGCAAAAAGGGAAGTTTATTTCCTTCCTAGTAGTTTTGCTTTTTTCCTCCACCAGCTTTTGGAAAACACTCTTACCTCTCAAAATAACAAATATAAATTTAACATCTCAATGGCAAATGACAAGAAAGACTGAGTGTTTTCACAGAATCTAACAAAGGTTCACTTTTTATTAAATATTCAGAAAACAGTTTCTATATAATAGACATGTTTGGGATGTTTATTATTTCTGCAGTGACCAGAACAAAAGTAGTAAAACAAAACTCAATAATAGTAAGAAAAAGGACTACCAACAACAAACCCCCAAAGCTCTTCTCGTAGGCCTTATGCTCTAATAAGAAGGCACCGGCACACATTTTAGAAGTCCACCATTGCTTCTTCAAGCTAGAATGAATGGAATAGAAAAGTGCTATGCTTAAGTCAGCTTTCAGTAGGATATTCAAGAAAAGATAGAATGAAAACTGACACTTGAGCAGAGATTTTTCTTACTTTGTTTTGTGTTATTATAAAAATCCCAAGTCTTGGAATGTGTAAATAGAGCATAATAATTTTAGCACATGGTTTGGTGAGTGAGAAAGTTCAGAGTTGGCCAGCGAGCAGAGAGCGACCTGAGAACACAAAAGAAGGAACCGTCCAGCCACTGAACCAGACTACCAGAATCACACACCCANCCTGCACNNANTGGAAACAGAGAAACAGAACCCATCAGTACCGATTTGACCAAGAACTCCTAGTGCACCAAGACTAACAATCGGAACAGGAGAGGCACCCTCAGACACAGACACCGACTGCACNGAACAGAGGAAAAGATGAGTAGACAACAGTGCAAAAATACAGGCAACAACATAAAGAACTATATGACACCATTAGAACCAAATGGTCCTACACCCGCAAGACCTGAACACGCCGACACAGAA
>LZPO01045253.1:2920-13658 GCA_001675575.1 Neotoma lepida | reverse complement strand
ACAGCCTACAGAATGGGAAAAGATCTTCACCAACCCCACATCTGACAAAGGGCTGATCTCCAAAATATATAAAGAACTCAAGAAACTAGACATCAAAATATTGAACAATCCAATTAAAAAATGGGCTACAGAGCTAAACAGAGAATTCTCAAAGGAAGAATCTCAAATGGCTGAAAGACATTTAAGGAAATGCTCAACATCCTTAGTCATCAGGGTCTTCCTCTTGTAAAATGGCTCTTTAATCCACAAATATTTGTCTTTATACCCACAGCTATGTTTAGTCTTCCTTCCTCATCAAGAAAGTTTCTCTTTGCAACAGAAGGAGAGCATTATAGAAAATTACAACCAATCAAAATGTAGAGTTGTGCAGCTCAGCTCCAATGGATGCGTCTAGAAAACACTCATACCTAAGGCACAGAGAGCATTGTGGGAAAGGAGGCTAAAAGATGCAAGAACCAGAGGATGAGGGAGTTTACTGTGAGATTGAGTCTCCTAGTAGTGTCAGAAGCTACTCCCATAATGTCTAACCAACATGACTGCCCAAATGTGAGCTGAACAAGGATGACACCAATGAACATGACACACTGAATGGAGAAAAGCTAATTAGGCCTCCACCCTACACAAAGTGCTTCAGACAACTGAGGACAGCTGCAAAAAGGATAGTTGGCCTTCCCCAGAGAAGAGCACATCAATTGGTTTTCTAGTGCCAAATAGTCATCTTTGAAAACATACATGTGGTGGTATTTTCTCTATGTCCTCTAATAAAATTTATCTGAGGATCAGAGGAACAAGGTCAGCTGCTAGTCTTACAAAATTAGCATATGCCCTTAATCCTATCACTTAACAAGCAGGGTCTGTCTGGATCTCTGCAAGTTCCAGGTCACACTAGGAACAGTCAAGTGTGGAGACACACACTTTTAATCCCAGCATCAACCATAGAATTCTGGAGGTCTATACAGACAGACAGGAAGTGACAGAGATGGGCGATAGGAGGACGTGATATAGCTAGGCTGAGAGAGCCAATGGGAGAACAGAACAGAAAGGGATATAGACATGGACATATAGGAAATCACACACTCTTTTGGAAGCTGTGGCATTGTTAAGGTGAGGCTGGCAGCTGTTCCTAATTCCTCTGATCTCTGTCAGATTTTCACCCTATTTTTGGCCCTGTGTTTTTATTTAATAAGACTATTTAGAAATTCATTTACACATACATATAGTTGGCATCAATATACAGACTAAGTAGATTATAATTAGGCATTTATATAGTAAAAAAGAAGAAGGAGAGAGGTCATGAGTTTGAAGAAGAGGGGAGGAACATATGGGAGAGTTTAGAAAGATGGAAGGGAAAATGTAATCATATTATAATTCTGCAAAATTTAAAAATCAAATATATATATGTGGATGTAGAAAAAGAAATGAGATCACAAGAGATATATGTGTATGTGTTCAATATATATCTGTATAGGAATGCATAACAGCATAACATATATGTATATTATATAGTATATATAGTATATATAGTATTACATAGTATACATATATATGTATATATATATGCATGTGTACAACAAATATATGTGTGTATGTTTTATAGATATGTGTTCTTTTGGTATGTACCTATGTATATCATGATGATCTTTCAGGACATACCCTACAATTGGGATGGAGTGGGGGAGAAGTTATGAAATTCTATTTCAATTAAAACATATTGAAAATTCTATAAAACAGGCTAATATTTTAACTCTGATGTTTGATTTTTATACAACTATATAAATAACAGTTACTTGCTTATTATTATTTTATTCAGTTTCTCTCAGACAAGATAGTCAAAGACTAGAGAGCGAGTGTTACATTTTCAGATATTTTTATATTTGTGTCCTTATATTTTCACATTTTATTCTCATCTTACTTTATGTATGCATGTTTCTTCCTCATGTGATTTTTATGCATTTAAAGAAATTTCTGTTCAGTGTGTTATTTATAATGATGTTCCATTTTTTTAAAAAAAAGTGGTAAAAATATGTTGCTGAAATATAATGAGGACCCATGACACTCGTCATATTTCCAAGATGAAATGAAAATCATTTGATTTTTTTTTTAGCTTGCTACTGTTCTTTGTAATGATCCTTGACTAATCCCACTGCATAAACCTTGGAGCAATATACAAGACTTCTCAATGTCTGTGAGAATGACATAATACCTAAGGAGAACTGGCCTGATTATTTAAAAAGTTCAAGTGTTTACAATCAGCATAACCAATAAAAGGTCATTAATTATTGCTACTATAAGAGAATTCTTACTGACTAACTCATTAATTCAGATTTAATTATAGATTTCTAGTCATAATTTTATATTATAAATATTTTAGGGAAGCTGAAACATTTACCCATAAAAATTATACACTATGCTAACCTAATATGTCTCTTCCTCAGACTATTGAATATAAACATTTGTGAATCATATATTCATTTCTCCTTGGTAAGTATGTGATGCTTATACAAAAAGATTAAAATAGATTTAGAAAGATGATGAGTGGTTCCTTAGGTGATTTTCTATTTCTGTCTTAAGACACCAGGACAAAGGCAACTTGTAGAAGACAGGGTTTATTTGGGACTTACAGTTTCACAGGGTTAGAGTCCATGGGCATCATGGCAGAGACCATGGCAGCTGGCAGGAATTCATGGCGCTGGAGCACTAGCTGAGAACTCACATTTGAGACATAAACACAAGGCAGAGAGAGACACACACAGAGAGAGGGACAGAGACAGACACACACAGGGAGACAGACAGAGACAGGGAAAGAGAAAGACTAAGAGAGACACTGAGAGAGAAAGACACACACAGAGACTGAGAGACAGAGAGACAAAGAGAGAGAGAGAGAGAGAGAGAGAGAGAGAGAGAGAGAGAAGACGGGGAGGGAGAGGGACAGAGGAGAAACAGTAGGAGTCTTGTAAGTCTTTTGAAACCCAATGGAGGCGCCCAGTTCCACAGGTCTTCCAAGAAGGCCCCACCTAATCCTTTTCAAACAGTCTACCAAAAGGGGACCAAGTATTGAAATCTATGAGAATGAGTGCACTGGTAGTGGTGGACATTTTCATTCAAACCACCACAGCTATTTTGTCTTACTTTTGTATGAAGCTAACATATTTAGAATTATCCAGGCTGACTTGAAATACAATCACAACAATTTACTAAACATTCTTATTTAATTATATACTCTAGTTAAAGCGGGTATTTGTCTTTGGGCGCACCCCTTCCTCTCTTCAAATCTTTCTTCCCTGAAATTCGCTCCACCGATTGCTGATGTTGAACCTCACGTCTGCTCTTTTCCTCCTCGATCGATAAGTTGGCACACTGCCCGCCCCCCTCCCCCCAACCCCAGACCCTGGAAATTTGATTTTTAAGGAAAAAACAAATCTCTACTTCATTTTGTGGTTTAATATTGCACTATTTAAACATGCATTGTTTCTATTGTCCTGGTTTCAAGTATTCATTGCTGTGATAACATACCCTGACAAAAAGCCATTTTAAGGAAAAGGTGTTTATCTGGCTTACAATTCCAGGTTATGGAGCACCACTGCAGATAATTTAGGCAGGAAATCAGAGCAGCTTGACAAGACGACATTCAGGATCCTAGCAAAACGCATGCAAGTTTGCTCCCTTACTGCTTGCCTTTGTCGTTTGTGTACTATTCAGCCTATGAAGTAGTACTGCCCACATCCATGATGGGTGTTACCACCTCAGGTAACTTAGCTAAGAAAACCCTCTCATAGGAATGCCTTCTGCCAACGGGACTTATGGAATTCCTCATTGAGTCGCATGTCGCTAGTGATTCTATATTCTGTCAAGTTGACAATGAAAAGTAACTACCATACTTGTTTACTATGGAGTAGATTTTTCTGAGTAAAAGGAATTATCTTTTATTTATGTATTGCTTTTTTGATAAGTTGTATCCCTAGTAAGCCAGGCTGTAATTACAGTATAAAAATCAGAATCGTGTGGTGGCATGGGTAAGAGAGTGATACCTTCCTCCAACCATCCATGAACTGTTGGAGCATGTGAAGCAGGGAATCTGCAGACTTAAAGCTGCAGGATCTCCACCCGACAGGACAACAATGGGATATTAAAGAGGAGTCCTAGGGAGAGCCCATCATCTATAGTGCAACAGAAGCCTGAGGTCTCGAACCAAACTTGTGACAATGAACACTTATAAGTAAAGATGAATGGACTAAAAGGTAAACTGTGTGACTCAAAGGGCCACAAGACAACTTCCACGACCAGATGCTTACCCTTTTTTGTTTTGTTTTCTTTCTTTCTTTCTTTCTTTCTTTCTTTCTTTCTTTCTTTCTTTCTTTCTTTCTTTCTTTCTTTCTTTCTTTCTTTGTTTTTTGTTTTGTTTTAGCAGGCAGTTTATAAGTGCAGACGGTGGATTGGAGGGAATGGGGAAGTAAGTGGGATCAGGATGCATAATGCAAAATCCTTAAAGAATCAATAAAGGTTACATAAAATTTAAAAAATTAGAATTTAGAGGATTTGCTGTCCTGTTTTATTAGATTGTCATATTTTCCAGTAGATTATTAGCTATCTTCAAATAATCTTAGGTGGAAATACACTCTACAGATTTGCAGTCATTGTCTGTCCTTTCAGCTTAGCTTTTTGTTCTTGTTGTTGCTGTTTGTTTGTTTTGAGACAGTTTCTTGGTATAGCTTTGACTGTCCTGGAACTCAAACTCACAGAAATCTGCCCCCCTCTACCTCCTGAGTGCTGCTGGGATTAAAGGTATATGCCACCACTACCTGGCTTATCATTGCTTTTAAAAATAAACTCTTCTTGGGGAATATATAAACAAGGAGAAGAAAATAAATGTAAAAGTCTAGTTTTTTGGTTTAAAATTATTCTGATATCCTATCCAAAATGTTAGTTTATAAANGTGACTCACCAATTATGAAGGCATAAACTCATAATTATGTAAGTTTCATACTTCAGTAAAATTAATGGAATTGTATGAATTAATTCAATTCACTCATAAAGTCTAAATTTTATATAAAAATATAAAACCATGCTATCACATTCACCTTGATTCATATCTCTCATGAAATATAGTACATAGCTTATTTGACAATCAATATGAGCCATCTTTTCTGTATTAATTCATTTTGCTTTATTGTGTGGTTACAATAATGGATGAAGTAAATAAGTTACATTCAGATAATTAATAGTATATGGGTGCAACATAGATATGAACTCATAGTGCACAGTGCTCAGACACTGATCTTTGCCTGTATCCTCTGCAAGGCTTTTATTAATGTTTTCAGAGAGAGATGCATGTCCCAACCCTTGCAACTTTTCCCTCTTGCATCCCTCTTCATGGGCTTGATCTTCTGGAAGTTTCCATGTGTTATGTAAATCTCGGTTCGCAGGCTTTGCCTTCACAGAAGTTAGGAGAAGCACTCTTATCATCAATCACCTCTTAATATTCTGACTATGTTGTAACTGTGATCTCTTCCATCAAATGGAAATGGACTGCACCCATATTCAAGACCAGCAAAAACACCTATCTGGAAAAAAGAAAGGGCAAATCTAATAACAGAAATTTTGTCTAAATCAAAGTCATCATTCAACAAAATATTTCTAAGCCTCCCTTCTTCCTTTACTTATAATTTTGAATTTGAGGAGGAAAAAAGTTAAACACATTTACTAGAGCAGACAACAGTATAAAACCACAGTACTTTTATTTATAAATAATATTTTGAGACTAGCTTATATTTAACTTATATTAACTGACTAAAACATTTCTTTGATCTTTTCTATATAGCAACCAAGGCCACATTTTTGGCTTCAGGATTTGGTTTTGCCAAGTAAGAAAGAAAAATAGCATTTGTTTAGAGCAGAAATGTTTTGTTAGGAATACCTGAAGCATATTTCAAAAATATCCATTACTTTATTAACAAAGTCTATTAAAATAGGAACTGTAACATGCTTGCCTATGTTTTTCTGATTGATTTTGCAAAGTGATCTTGTACCCCATTAGTAGATGTAATGCCCTTGTAGATTTCAGCGATGTCTATGCACTGAACAATTAGGCCGTAGGTGGGTGGAGTCAATTCTCACTGTATGGCCACTTGTAGTGAAGCTTCCCCTCACATATATCTCATAATGGCTCCTGTGGATTGATCTAATTATATACACATGGTTTTATTGGAGCTTTGTGAATCTGTAGACACTCATGTTTGCTTAATGTTCTACAAGCACAATTCAAAACCCTTTAGGCTTACAAGGATTGTTTCCATAATCCTTAATTGAGAAAACTAAGCCTTGAGAATTTTGAAATACTCTGACTAAATCAAACTCCTGGGCCACTATATTTCCCCAGTAGATTTTTTTAAAAAGGACTCTTCTTCATTTTTTTTTTTACAATCTATTTTTGTATGAATGTCATACATGGTTTCTTGAGGATACATTTATTTCTGTTAGTGTGCATAATAATATCCTCATTTTATGATCCTCAATTTTCAAATTTGTTAAATGAATAATTTGTGAAAGGAATACATAAAATAAAATTATGCTACAGTAAGTGCTGAGTAGTATAACAATGGCACTACTTCAGTTCAAGACGAATAATAATCCATAAATTACAACACTTTATGTATTAAGACAAGTAAGATTCTATTATTTTAATAACTTTCAATAATTTAATTGAATACTCAAATAGTAGAAATAAATCTGTGAATCTCAGTGTATAATTGGCCTTAAAAATTATGAAACATGAAAGTGCATCCATGATCTGTCATTTATTTTTCCTCTGCCTATGTAGTCATTTTACACTTCCTTTACTCTTGGTATTGCTTGAACTATAGTTCTGACAAATGGGATGACTGCTTCTTATCCACTGCACTGTTTGGGGGTTTTGAGTGTCATTTTTAAAAGATGTGTCAGCTCACTGTAAGCCCAAGACAAACCTAAATTTTGAAGCATATTTCCATAGAATGATTATATTTTCCTTGACTAAATCATTTTTATTCTATAAGCAAAATCTTGTAGAACATACAATAGAAAAACAA
Organism: Neotoma lepida; assembly: GCA_001675575.1. Classification (NCBI taxonomy): domain Eukaryota; kingdom Metazoa; phylum Chordata; class Mammalia; order Rodentia; family Cricetidae; genus Neotoma; species Neotoma lepida. The sequence goes on along the minus strand of LZPO01045253.1, from coordinate 6,594 downwards.
GAGCCCACTGCAGCTTCTCCTGTCAGCCCTGTCTCCTCTATGCGCAGGCTCACTCAGTGCAGCCAAGTAGACCCAGTGCAGTGGTAGCAGTGCTAAACAAATGGGTGGGGTCAGTGCTTAAAATGGAAAGAAGAAAGAAATGAGTTATTTGATTAAAAACGGAGCTCTTCTGACAATAATCGCATCCTTTGTTCAGCCTGCATAGCCTGGCTTCCCAGAACTTACAGCCTTGACAGGAGAGAGGAATTTTCTTATAAATGAAGACAACCTCAAGTGGCTCAATTAATTCCTGAAGGAAGGGACATGAGCCTATCTGAAGATTAAGGTCAATGGATCTTTCAGACTCAGGCATCATTATTTCAAATGGAAAGAAAGTTTGACAAAGGAAATTAAAGTTGAAAGAGGTTTTGGGCTCAGAAGGGGTCAAAGATCAAACATGACCTGAGAATATTTAAATAGGACTCCCCTTGTCACAATTCGAATGCTCATTTAAAAACATCTCACTACACAAATATCTTATGATTGATTCACACATTTTATTTACAATGCCTGCAGAGCATTATAAAGCCTTGCTGTTAGACATTACATTGCACAGTTAATCCTCTTAAGAAACTCATCTTTATCTTCATTTTACAGATGTGAAAACTGAGGCAGGAAGAGATGAAGCAACTTGCTGGTGGCAGAAGTCAATCCCAGGACTTTTGGTTGCATTCTTATCTCTAAGCAGTATTCCTAATTGCAAAATAAATGTTCTAGGTCTGAATGTTATGAAACTTGGACACATTCTTTTTTTTTTAAATGAAAGCAAAACAATGCAAAACAAACAAAAACAGTACACCATACCAAACCAAATACACTCAGAAACTGGCCCTGTTTCTAAACATAAAAAAATAGTAGTCTCTATTTGATTATTTATACTCTGTTTCATATTCTAGTTTCCCCCTAACCACTTAGGATATATTAATGCAATAAGAGTTAGATTTATAAGAAGCAATAGTTGTCAATGTACTTACACTGGGAATAATATGTACTAAAAAACATATTTTCTGCATCCCTCAATTTCCCTTCAAATATATATATTTCTGGATAATGCTCTTAAATCCCTTTTCTGTTAGTAATTTAGTTTGTTCTTTGGTGTGTTTTAGATAAACTTATGAGTTTAGATGATAGGACTGTTCAGTAGAAGATTTAGTCATAGATTCAGTTTTTGCCTAAATGTGGTATTATTCCTAAAAAGATATGGGAGACAACTCTGGGCATAGCACATAAGTAGCTATACTCTGGATTTGGATTAACGATAGTGTGTTCAAAACATCAGTTAAGTTAAGGAAAATGAAAATGTAGCATGCAGCTGTAGTTAGTGGGTTTGCTTTCTTATGTGCATAATATGAGCTTGTAATGGAAGTAATGTCATATAGTATTTAACTCTGACATTTAGTGTTTGCCCTGGTAGATGGTCTTCCCTTTACTTAAGTGCCATTACTTTTATGTAGTCCATTTTCATTGCATTTAGTCCCATTTTAGTAATAATACTTGCATGATTTACCAGGCAAATGCAATCTTTGCCCTGAATGGCACAGTGCAAGAAAAAATGGAAGCTGTTAAGAGGCTGAATGGCAAAAAAGTATTATTGACCTATGCTGGCAGCCATGTGTTTCAATTATTTTCAAGAATCCATTTGTCAAATAAGTGAAGCGATGTGGGACGTCAAGTTCACGCTGGGGTTAGTGCCTTTCTGCATCTGATATGATGTATCTTCTGTAGCCATTTAATTGAATTACCCAATTTATTTTTCAAGCAACAATGCTCTACCAAGAACCATGACATTAAACAATTAAATATGAGTTTAAAAGTCTGCATTTTGTGTAGTCCATCATTCCTTTGCAGCAGAAAGTGAGCCCAAGGGCCCAAGGATTTCTGACTCTCAGACAGTGAAAGTTGGTTTTCTGGAGTAACACCCTAACTGTTCTATATGCAGAAAGATTAAAAGCAACTCTTCATAATTCTTTTTCATTTTAGCAGAATGGTTATGTAAACATTGAGGGAACGACTGACATTGCTTAAGAATTTTTGCAGCGCACTGTACTATGTGTTAAAGCATTCTGGGCTGTCACCANTAGCCTTTAGTTAATGCTCAATGGTTTGATCAATAATGTGTGTTTTTTGTGTTGCTGCTTTTATAAACACAGTACTGAAATCTTAAATGNGAAAGAGAAAACTGATTTACCAAAACATTTGAAGTGGGTTGTGCTCCTAGGAAGTTACTGTATTTCAACATTATTGAAGTATTTGAGCTATTATTACATATGAAGTCTTTAAAACTTTTTAAAAAGTAGCAAGCTAAAGGCTCATAACTTTTCTCTTTAAAGGAGAGGGATGGAAGAAAAGTGAGAACATGAAAGAAAATCCAAACCCAATGTATTTTGGATTCAGTGTGGGGAATTTAATTTTAGTTTATTTTTATTGGGTATTAATTCCATTTTAAGTATCAAGGCTTCTTTAGGTTGTTTTCTTTTGTTGCTAACTTAGACATACAGTTATGTTTTTGATCTGAGGAGAATAATTACTAAGACTCCGAGAACAGAAGTGACTTATATATTTTTTTCAATTAACATCCAACAATTAAATTTTAATATGGTCAGGGAATTGTTGAGATCCTTTTGTGTGGGGATACTGCACCTTTAATTATCTGCCCTCTGGTGCCAAGCCTTTTCTTTGAGTGCTTCCATAAAAGCTTATTGCAGCTAGTTATTGAGCAAATTAGTACTTGAGTTTTGGTGAAAAATGTCTTTATTAGTCCTAAAACTGGAGTCACTGTGCATTCCCAGAAGGCGTGATTTTGTTTGATGAATAAATCTAGTAATTACCCTGCTGTTAGGGCTGTACCGCAAATGTCATAAGCAGATAAACAGAGGGAGGAAGCCTTCCGTAAATTCTCTAATTATCTATGTTGGACCACTTATCGCCTGCAGATGATTTATGAGCATATTGATATATCCTTAAGTATGTTCATTTGAGTTCACAGATGCAAATAATTAAGGCACTAGTCGTTTACAAAGAGGCTTCAGGTCAGGGTCATTTCATTATAAAACTTCAGTTTGCCTTAGACTCTACAACAGGATCTAGGTATCGGCTACTTGACCAGGATATTTCCTAAGAGATTTTTAATTTCCTTTTCCTTTCTCTCTTCTGTAAACTTTATTATTCGCACCCATACATTTTATTAAATAAGAAAAGTTCAAATTCCCTTTGTCATCATTTTTTCATTTACTAAATATGAATTATTTTAATTCTAATATGCTTGAACTATTTGGTGAAATGATCACTAAGAAACATTACAAACACATTAATAATGATATTTTTAAAAATCTAAAAATATTTGAATACATACAGGTATTTATTTGTTTTCAAACTATTTCACTTCTAGTACTTAATAACTTTCTTAAATTTAAGAAAAATGGTATTAACAATGCTTGTTTTTTATATTTATTTTACAATTAGAATTATAAATGCCTATAAAATATTGTATTCCTTAACAATTAAAGCTAATTTGCCAATCTACTGCAAAAAAGAGAAGTTACTCTGATATCAGATCAACATGCCCAACTGTAAACATTGTCAGAAGATCATAATCCTGAAGGAGCACATCTTAATCCATGAAAATATGTTGTTTG
>LZPO01045252.1:0-41338 GCA_001675575.1 Neotoma lepida | reverse complement strand
GGGAGCCGGGCGCGGCTGCGCGCGCCGCCGTAGCTGTCTCTGGGAGACTGTGCTACATCGCCAGCTGAGGGCGCACGGGCACTGGGAGGTCGCACGGGCATTGGGAGGTCGCACGGGCATTGGGAGGTCGCACGGGCATTGGGAGGTCGCACGGGCATTGGGAGGTCTCCTGGTCACCGTGGAATGGCGTCTAACCTGCGCAGGAGCAGGAGGCTCAGCAAGAAATCTCTCTAGTTCAGGAGGATGTGAGCCTTGAGGTGTACGTGCCTTTCTGTCGTGTCAGACCTGCACAACCCAGCGCTGTTCCCTTTTGCATCTCCTCTCCCCCGGACTTACTTTGCCACCGTTTTTGGTTAATTCAGAGGGAAATGACTGCTTTTTCTGCTCCAAAGTACAGGGCTCCGCTATCAATACCGTAACAACGTAAAATTTCAGGAGGAAAGGCTAACACCGATAATTCAGAGGTACCTCCTTTTCCCTTTCCCTCGCCCCTCAAAACACAGGAGCCATACTGAAGATGTTCGTTTTATTATCGGCTTTCTTAAATTATCATTCTCTTAGCTGTAAAGGCATATTTTATGTGTCTGGTGAGCATACCATCCTTTCAAATGTTCGTTTTATGAAAATATTCCAAAGAGGTTCCTGGTGAAGGGCTTTTTGAAAAGACGATGAAAGAAACAGCTCTCACGATAAAGGAGTAAGAGAGGTGGTTTATTCTGGAGCCAAATATGAGTGACCATAGACCAGGAACACAAATTTAGGTCCCGCAAATACCATGTTCCCAGGAGGTGGCAATTTAATGGAATTTTTATAGTAACAGAACACACAAAGTAGTAAAATAGCACACTTCCAAATATATTGGTGGGTATATGTGAGATGGTTACAACCAAGCAGGAAAAACTAGAGGTCTGTTCCTACTTTCCAGAGGTCTTACGTAATGATGACAAAAGCTGTTAGGTCTTGTACAGAGGACACTAAGTAGCTTTTAAGGAGGCTAAAAATGTCCTTAGGTAATTTGGCTCTGGACCTGCAACATTTCAACCTCTTCACATCATTGAAGTTGCAATCAATGAGCCTTTACGGACGGACAGCTTCTTTCCAGTAATTCTTGTTCACAGCCTACGCACACAGTGCTAGCACAGACACTGAACAGCTAGAGTAGACATAATTTTTAATATGAAGTAATCTTCAAAAATTTCATAATCCTTTATTGGACTTGTTTTTTATTGAAAATTTTTTCATATGATATATTCTGATCATGGTTTCTCCTCCCCCAACTCCTCCCAGATCTTCCCCATGACACCCCTCCCCCCTTTAGCAAACAAATAGGCAATAAAAATAAAACGCAGAGGATTAAAAAATAAATGAAGAAAAAAAAGAACACACACACACATACATACACATCCATTAAAATACAAGATTGAAAAACATAATATACAGGCAAAAGGCCAGTAAGGCAAAAAAAATGTCCAAACAAAGTAATGTGAGACAGAAAGTCTACAAAAATACCCTTGAGTTTGTTTTGTGTTGGCCATCTTCTGTTGGGCATGGGGCCTAACCTTAAGTGTGCTTAATATATTCAATTAGATGTCATTGGAGAAAATAAATTTTTCCTTTGCAAGCTGGTATCCATTGCAGATAGCTTCTTGATCAGGTATGGATGACAGTGTCCACTTGCCCCAATCAGGGCTGGGCTCCCACATGGCTTGGACCTGTACAGGCTCTGTGCGTGCTGCCACAGTCTCTGTGAGTTCATATGTGCGTAAGTCCTGTTGTGTCTGGAAGACAGTTTCCTTGGAGTCGTCCATCCCCTCTGGCTCTTAGACCCTGTCTGCCTTCTCTTCTGAATAGCTTCCTGAAACCTGAGGGGAAGAGTTTGATGAGGCTCCATCATTTAGGACTCAGTATCCAAAAACGTCTCAGTCTCCGAACACTGTCTAGCTGTGGGTCTCGGTGTTCGTTCCCATCTGCTTCAGGAGGAAGCTTCTCTGATGGTGGCCGAGCAAGGCACAACAGAATGTCTTTAAGAGTCATTTATTAATATGTTCCTTTAACAGAGCAATATTATTGGGTTTTCCCTTAGGTCCATAACTATCCAGTCTAAGGTTCATAACCACCAACAGTGTCAGGCATGGATTTCATCTCGTGGAGTGCACCTTAAATCCAGTCATAGAGTGGTTGGTTCCTCCCACAACATTTGTGCACTAGCATATCTTGGAGGCAGGTCACTGCTGTAGATTGTAGGGTTTGTAGCTGGGTTGGTAGTTATCTTTCTCCTCTAGTAGCACGCAGAGTACCTTCCAGCCCCATGAACACTAGTCAGTAAGGGGTGAAGGCTCCCTATAGGACTTCTTAAAACAATCAATTGGTGAGTTGCTCCACCCCCAGCAAAGTTTTGATTCTTTAGTTCAGTGATGAGGCCCAGAGATCTGTGTTTCTAATAAGTTGCCAGATGGTACTTTACAGAGATGTCACCACTAAGCTGAATCATGATTCTAATTAGTCTGAACAATAAAAACCCAGAGTCAGACATTAGGGTAAAAGCTGAAAGATCAGAGAAGCAGACCCACCAGAAACTTCTTACCTCTATGAAATCTTAGACTTAATGGGCAGATGATTGTCTCTATGAATTCTCAGACTGAATGGGCAAGATCCTGTCTCTACCACCTTACATTCCTGTCTCCACTTCCCTAGTGCTGGGATCAAAGATGTGCACCACCACTGCCCCACTCTGTTTCTCTTTTCAGACTGGTTCAATCTCATGTAGCCCAGGGTGGCCTTGAACTCCTGATCTTCCTGCTTCCTCCTTCCAAGTGCTGGGACTTAAGGTGTGTGCCACCACTGCCTGATCTCTATGGTTAACTAGTGGCTAGCTCTGCCCTCTGATCTCTAGGCAAGCTTTGTCAGAACACAAACAAAATATACAACACTGAGCTAGTGTCAGATCCTTCCAGGCACACCCCTTATAATGATATCACTCCAAGACTACACTTGGAAAACCACTGCTTCAAAATCTAATTGAGTGATAAATAAAAATGGCTATGGTGTGAGACAGGCTAGAAAGGCAGGATAAATTAAGGGGACATGCAGAGGAAAAGAAGCCCCTCCCTTTGGAATGTAGTCCTGTGTCCTACCTGAAAGTCAAACACAAAACAAAACAAAACAAGAAACCTTCAACACAACTGATAAAGCCAGAATTACCTACAAAGATTATGCTCATTTTCCTAAATATCAAACTGCTTACATAGGGCCAGATTTCAAACCTTGGGTTTAACCATGTTAGCCCTTCCCTCTCCTCTCTAAACCCAACAATATATGGCATGAAGCTGCCTTAACATTTCATTTATAAAAGTACTCCTTAAGATAAGGAAAATAAACTAGCTCATATTTCTGTACATAATTCTAAAGCTTTGCTTAATTGTTAGTTCTTGTTGTAAATTACACCCTTTGAGCAATGGAACTCAGCCATGAAGTCACATTATATAGACATTGTAAAGACACCTAAGTAGTACTCTCTTGAGAAGGCCACACCCACACTTGGGTATATTCTTTCCTTTTCTTTTGTATCCCTTTCTAAAAACCAGTGCTTAATCTAAATTGTGCACTATGATTTATACCTAATAAATTCACTAATTTCCTTCACTCTGACTTGTCTTGAAATTCTTTTCTGAAAAGTAGTCAAGAAACTGTGTTACCTAAGCAGAGGTCCCTAAGGATCAGAACTCCTCAGGCAGTAGGTGGCAGTTCCAGGATGTCTCCTTACCACTACTGACAGTTTTGGCTCTACAATTTTCAAAGGTTAACCCAAAAATCCCCTACAAGTAACATTAAGAAATATTTGTCTCCTGTTTCACTCCCTCCTTCACGCTGTTCTCTCCACCCAAACTTTTACCTATTATCACACAAGCTTCCCAATAGGAAGATGTGAGGGTTTTTAGAAAGTCCTTCTTAGGAGTCAAGGACATCACTTGTGCTTGAAATACTACACAATTTCAAAGAAGCTAAACACATAGCATCCACCAATGCAAGTTCAAAAATCAGTTCAAAAAGTGTTTGAAATGTCTAATAGGAGCGATCACCTATAGAAGACTGGCACAGCTTAAGCTATAGATAAGTAATAAGCAAGACAGTCATTTGAAAGACGGTAAATGGTTGCAAAACATCCGCAGTGTGGTAGTGATGTTCTAAGGGAAAATAAGACCGATTTTTATAGCAGACACCTTTGAGACCTCTTTGCTGACCTAAGAGTAGGCCAAAGAAGGCTTTTTGGGGGGGAAGGGGTAGAAAGAACCTATAATATGCTTTGGTCTGTGCTGCATACCTGACTTTGTTTCAATAAGAGCATGGTGTGGGTGGAGGAGGAGGAAGAAGAGGATTATGAAGAGGAGGAAGTAGCTCACCCTCTAGACCAGTGGTTCTCAACTTCCTAATGCTGCGACCCTTTAATACATTTCTTCATGTTGTGGTGACCCCAACCATAACATTAGTTCATTGCTATTTCATAACTGCAATTTTGCTACTATTATGAATCTTAGTGTAAATATCTGATATGCAGGATATGTGATATGCAACCCCCAAAGGGGTTTTGACCCACAGGTTGAGAACTGCTGTTCTAGAGGCCTTCCAAGAAATTCTGGCTGCTTCTTTCCCCATTATCTCTACTCTTTCTGTAAAGGGCATGACATCAGAGAAGACAATAGCAGTACTGTCTATTCAGACCTAAGTTTTGGATCCTTACATACTGCCCCATAAGGTATTTGCTGTTTACAGTATGACCCATACCAAAAATGTAAGCAGCGCATCTGTCTCCATCTGTGATGACCTCTCCTCTTTTTAACCTAAAGAAAGCAATAACAACCAGAGCAGTTTAACATGGTAGATACTTGCTAAATGCAATCATTAATTCAGAGATATTTTAGAATATCCTGTAGCTCAGACTCTATCACTAGTCTTTATTTATTTGAAACATTTCTTGCAAGAATTAACTATGATATATAGTTAATAAGCACGTGCTATCATTAATGCAGTTAAAGTTAGATATTAAAATGCTTTGTTGTATTCATACTCCCAGACTGATTTATGATTTAAAATGAAGACCAAACACCTGGAGAGATGGGTCAGTGCTTAAGAGCACTTGCTTCTTTCAAAGAGGACCCAGGATCAGTTCCCAGCAATCCACATGATGGTTCTAAACCATTCATAACTCCAGTTCCAGGGGATCTGATGCCCTTTTCTGACTTCACAGGCACCAAGCACACATGCAGTACACATACATACATGCAGATGAAACACTGAGATACATGAAATAAATCTAAAAAAATTAAAATAAAGACCAAGTTTAGATAAATCCATTCAACACTGTAGAGTTTACTTACAAAAATAGAAATGTAGACCTCTGGATATATAATTTGCATGTTATTCTTACCCAATTATAATATACAGATGAGGTTTTGATAGTAATATTCAAAACTACTTGGTTGTTGTGGCAATTAACTAAGAAATAAGAAGTATTAAATTAAATGTGCTTCTGACTATCTGGAGGAGGTGGTTAAAGAATGGAAGGAATATATGGCAGGCAGAATAATTTCCCCCTAAAGATGTCTACATCCTAATGCCCCAGAATCTGTGAATTGGTATAGAGGAGTTAAGGTTGTCATGGTAGTTTGAATGTAATAACCCTCATAATCTCACAGGGAGTGGCACTATTAGGAGGTGTGGCTTTGTTGGAGTGGGTATGGCCTTGTTGGAGGAAGTGTGTCACTATGGGGGCAGGCTTTGAGGTTTCCTATGCTCAGGACACCACCCAATGTGTCAGTTGACTTCCTGTTGCCTACAAAATGCAGGACTCTCAGCTATTACTCTAGCACCATATCTACCCACGCCACCATGCTTCCCACCATGATGATAATGGACTGAACCTCTGAAACTGTGAGCAAGCCACCCCAGTTAAATGTTTTACTTTATAAGAGTTGCTGTGGTCATCGTGTCTCTTCACAGCAATAATAACCCTAACTAAGACAGTTGCAGACACAATTAAGGTTGCATCAGCTGGTATTAAAATCAGGAGATTAGCCTAGATTATNCATGTGAGTTGGTGTGATGACTAGGGTTTAAAGCAGACAAGCAAGAACCAGGGTGCTGGTGGCATGACAGGAATTGGTCTATCGTGTCTGGCTTTGAAGATGGAAGAAGGAATCCACAAGGCAAGGAAAAAGGGTAGCCTTGGAAAGCCGGGAAGGAAGACTAAGCTGATTTCCTCTCCTACAGGGCAGGGAGAAGGAATACAGCCCTGCTGACATGCTTTTGTGGTCCACAGAAATGCATGTCAAGCTTTTGACCTTTGCAACTGAAAGATAACACATTTGCATTGCTTGCAGTACTAATTTTTTGGTCATTTATTGCAGAGGCAATGAAAAAGCAATACAGAGCATAAACATGAGAGGGAGAAATTTGTATACTGGGAGCAAAAGTTTACAGCAGGAGGAAAGCAACATCAGGTCAAACTAGGAAATGAGTTGAAAGCAAGTTTTAGTTTTCTGTTTCAGTCCTTTAGCATAAACCTATCAGGCCACAAGAGGCTAACAAAGGACCAGGACCGTGANTGTTGGGAAAAAATGATCTGAGAAATGTTCTTTCGAAGGACTGAAAAGTTTGATGACTTACTGGGAGGGAATAAAAGACTGAGGGATTCAAAATGGTACCTACATTGGCCTCAGGATAACTGAGGAACTAGTCTGTGGAAAGCACCAGGAGAAAAAGAAAACCATTTGTAGAACTGATACTTGAAAGGAATTGAAAGGTCCCCATGCTATTGAAACCCAGAGCCAGATCAGAAGCTGGTCTTCCCAAATGTCCATCTCAGCTGATGCCTGCTCATGCTCAGTTGCAACCAGTGGGAGGCACTGGTCCAAGGTCTGAAAACACTTCATGGGTGGGATATAACAGGGATGAAGAGAATTCTCCATGGTGTACAGGGAGTGGCTCATCTAATACTGGAAACTATTTCATGAACTTGTTTTCTACACTTGAGTTAAGAAATGAATGGTCTCCTGTGTCTTGCAATAATGGAAGGCAGTGATTTCATGCCATTTTATTAGATGGGTGTCAACACTTTCTTGAGGATACTGTTGACCTGAGAAGTTATTCCCAAGCTAATTCTGGAGTCCTCAGATTGAAATAATAGTAGTACTGTGCTCAGTTTGTATAGCTCTTGTAATGTGCCAAGAGTTTTTCTTATACAACTGTTTGGATTCATGGTAAAGAGATTCAGAGCTGCTAAATTAATTTTACATGAGCAGAACTGACCTCTCTGACTGGAAGAACTTGCCAGACATATTAAGGATTAATTAGCATCATCCTAGGAGATGGTCACACACCAGTTACCATACACACATAATTGATAATAAACTCCAATTGCTTGAAAATAAATGAAGAAAATTATACTTTTGTCCAATTGAGTTCAGTCCTCAGTGCCTCTAGGTATTATATTTACCTCCCCGTATTCTCTTCGTTCAGTAGTTTCTTCTATCTACCGAGTCTGCAGCTGTACAATTTTCCTTAGCTGTATATATGGATTGCTAAAGAATCCCCATCCACTTTGATGAGGGAAGTAAAGCACACAGGAAACAAGCAAGTTGTTTGCCTTTAGGCCTGGAGCAGTAACTTAAGGAAAGCTGGGAAAACGAGGAGAGAGGAGAATGGCCCCAAGGTCAGTGACGTGTGCTTGGTGTGTGGGACCCCTATGTGAAAGGACTCACAAGTCTTCCTTTAAGACCCTATGTGCAGCCTAGATATTGGGGAAGATTACAAGGGTGAACTGTAACAATGTTTTCTCCATAATTTTATTGTAAACCAGTTCCTGTGCAGGAAAAAAAAAACATGTTGAAAAACAATTTATTTTTCTTCAAAATTGTATCACTCGGCACTCTGAACCATGAGCGTCTCAAGTGTCCCATTTTAGGGGATGATCTCTGTCCTCAGCCCATAACAAAATACTTTCCACAACCAAAGGAATGGATTTTAAAATAGAATTCAATAAATAAAATTCACTGAAGTGCTCCACCCAACATATTCATCTTAAATTTCTGATCCAGCATTCTCAAAGAAACAAACTCAAAATTCCCTTTAGTCCAATGTAATACTTCTCTAAAATAGAAACTCTTTTCTTGCCATGAGGTAGCTGGAGTACAAGGAAGTTCTTTTCCTAAGAAGAATCTCANTTTATGGTGCCAGAACATTTTATTGTCACTAATGCACTTCATCTCCCAATAATGCATCTTTCAGTTGGTTGGTTTTTGATTGATTGGCTGGGTCTTTTGGTTTTGTTTCATTTGTTGTTTGTTATTTTGTTCTTAACAAGGTTTCACTCTGTAGTTCTGGCTGAACTAGAACTCACCATGTAGTCCAATTTGGCTGCAAAGTCACATCAATCCTCCTGCCCTAGCCTCAAGAGTGCTAGTGTTACAGGCATGAGCTACTGGCCTAGCTGGAATAGTGTGTTTTNATCCTCATTTCTCTGACATGTGGTAGAAAAGGTTATATTTTTTGAAAAGAGCATTTTAAGAATTGAAATATATATTATATATATATACAATCAGTAGGTTTTAGTATGTTTATGTTCCTTTGCTGTCCTCACTACTACCTGGAATAGTTTCATTAACCTCAAGGAGAAATCCCCTACTGTTGTAGAATATTATTTTCTAGATGTGTATAAGAGACAGCCTTTGCTGTCCTCACTACTACCTGGAATAGTTTCATTAACCTCAAGGAGAAATCCCCTACTGTTGTAGAATATTATTTTAAGGTATGTTACTTCTGTTTATGTTGCATTTGTTTAATTCTGTGAAGCTGTGTTACTGTGCCTGTCTAAAACACCTGTTGGTCTAATAAAGAACTGGCCAATAGCAAGGCGGGAGAAAGGATAGATGGGGCTGGCGGGCAGAGATAATATATAAAAGGAGAAAACTGGGAGGAGAGAGCTAAGCTCAAAGAGCCAGAGAAGGAAGAGGACTCCAGGGGCCAACCACCCAGCTACACAATGAGCCACGGAGTAAGAGTAAGATTTACAGAAATTAGAGAATGGGAAAAGCCCAGAGGCAAAAAGTAGACGGGATAATTTAAAATTAAGAAAAGCTGGCAAGAAACTAAGCCAAGCTAAGTCTGGACATTCATAAGTAATAATAAGCCTCCGTGTGTGAATTTGTTTGGGAGCTGAGTGGCGGGCCCCCAAAAGAGCCAAAAAACAAATGACAGCAGCCTACTTTAGTCCCATCATCCCTCCATCTTCTCTCTTCACTTTGTCTCCATAGATTTACATACTCTGTGCATGTCATAAAAATAGGATCACAATATGTGGTCTTTTGTGTTTGTCTTCTTTCATTTAGCATGTTTCCAAGGCTCATCTTTGATGTAGCATGTATCAGTATTCCGTTCTACTTTGTGGCTGGATAAGATGGCTACTAACTGTTTCTACTTTGGGCTGTTGTGAATAATGCTGCTGTGAACATTGGCATACATGTATTTGTATGAAGGTGTGCTTTGTATTAAGATACATGCTAATGAGTGAGATTATGGATCATATGATCATTATGATTATTTTAAAGAATAAATCTAATGGGCTTGATCTAGAGAAGCAAGTTAGGGCATATAATTTTTCTCAAGGCATTATTGTGACTGTCCCATTAGGAGTACANATTACACAAAGAAAATCCCTCCATAAAAGATTCTGCCATAACAAATACTGAGAAGTAAAGAGAGAGGAGCTCAGGATAGTTGAGGCAAGAAGGCCAATGGTAAATTCAGCACTTAGTGTTCTCCAAAAACCGGAACAAATTTAAAGGTACATAGGACAAAAGGTGGAGCTTCACAGAGTTAATAGTCTAGAGGGAAAGATGATTAAAAGGCAAGAAGGGGGCTGGAAGCAGTGGTGCACTTGGGAGGAAGAGGCAGGTGATCTCTGTGAGTTCGAGGCCAGCCTGATCTGTATAAGGAGCTCCAGGATAGCCAGGGTTACTTAGAGAGACCTTGTCTCAAACAAACAAAAAACAAAAATAAAAACAGAAAAGCAAGAAGGGTAAATATTAGTAAAATAAATGCATTATCTCTCTGAAAAGTTGCAAGGATGCTAATGTTACCTGCACATGGAATGTACTAAGTTTTTTTTTTTAAGTATAAATCTGATCATGATGCTCTCTGGTTGCTAAATTATTGGGATGCTCTAAAGTCCCTTCATGACCCTATCTCATCTTCCACTATGCTACTTGTTTACCAGCTCCAATCAACTGGCCTGCCTCCTCTTTTCTCATAAATATCAAAATCCTGTGTGGTGATTATATTATGTCCCCCAAAATATTATGTACCCTAATAAAACTTATNTGGGGTCAGAGAACAGAACAGCCACTAGATTAAACATAGAGGTTAGGCCTGTCTCTTATACACATCTAGATGTGTATGCATTCCCGAGGCAGAGATCTATCCAGATCTCTGTGAGTTCAAGGCCACACTGGAAACAGCCAGGCATGGTGGCACACACCTTTAATTCCAGTGGCACACACCTTTAATTCCAGCACCTGAGATCTCATGTCTTTGCTTGAGAAAGACACATGCCTTTAATCCCAGAAAGTAGTGGCAGGAAGCAGAAAGGTATATAAGGTGTGGAAACCAGAAGCTAGGAGGCCTCTTAAGCTTTCAGGCTTTGAGCAGAGTGGAGCTGAGATTCATTTGGGTGAAGACTCAGAAGCCTGCAGTCTGAGGAAACAAGATCAGCTGAGGAGCTGTCTCTTATACACATCTAGATGTGTATAAGAGACAGCCTCAATACCTGGCCTGGTGTTTTCAATTAATAAGACCGTTTAAGATTCGCTCTACAATCCTGAGTATTGAAAAACTGAGAATCCTGTTGTAAAAGAGTGAAGCTGGTTTCCTATCTTAACTACATACAAAACTTAACCCAAAATGAAGTAAGGACCAAAAACTACAAAACACAGGAGGAAGGCTTCATGCCATTGGATTTGGCAGGGGTGTCTTAGATAAAACTCTAAAAGCATTAACAAGGAAAGCAAAAATGGACAAGTGGAACAAAATCAAACTTGGAAACTCCTGTACATGAGAGCAATCAATCAACAAAGTTAAGGAACAACCTACAAGACAAGATACAATGCTTATAAATCATAGCCAATTGGAGTTAATATCTAGAACCAATGAACAACTCATATAATTCAACAGCAACAAGCTGTTTTGTAAAAAGAGACAAAAGACCTGAAGATATATAATGTTCCACATTACTATTGTGAGGAAATATAAATCAAACCTACAAAGCCAGATGTGGTGGCACACACCTGTCTCCGTGCTGAGAAGGAAGAACCAGGCCAGCCTAGACTATATCACAAGATCCTAGCTTAGGAGAAAATAATTTAGAAACCATTAAATACCCACAGGACAGCCACAGAGGGGAAAAGAATATAAAAAATGCTACTGAGGATGTGGAGGAATTGAATCTCATCTGCACAGTTGGTGGAAATATAAAATGGTCCTGTCAGAGAAGTTTCTCAAAACTTTAAAAAGTTATTGTTTGATCCAGCAAGCTCACCTCAGGGTCCATATCCAAAAGGAGAAAATCAAAAGAAAAAGTATGAGAAAAAGATCTTTTTTAAAAAAATATTTCTTTTTATTTGTGTGTGTGTGTATGTGTGTGTGTGTGTGTGTGTGTGTGTGTGTGTGTGTGTAGCACATGTAGGAGAGTGCTCAGAGAGGCCAGAAGATGATGTCAGATCCCCTGGAGTTGGAGCTAAAGGTAGTTGTGATCTGCCTAACATGGGTTCTGACCACTGAACCTGGGCCCTCTGCAACTGCTGAGCCATGTCTCCAGGCCAAAGAAAACATTGTACTTATGTATCATGTTCACAATAGCGTTAGTCTCAATGGGCAAGAAAAAGAAGCACCACAAGCACTTCTGACAATACATGGATCAACAAAAGTGGCACATGCATACAATGGAATGTTAGTGGACACGTGGACAAACAAAATGCAGTGACTAGAATGCCATTCCGCCTAAAGAGGAAGGAAATCCTGCCACATGCTCAAAGACACTGTGCTATGTGAAATAAGCCAGCCACAAAGAGACAGACCCCACATGACTCCACTTACGTGATGTACCTGACTTGGCCACACACACAAATTTAAGGCAGGCATGAGGGCACATGCCTGTAGTCCCAGCATTTGGGAGGAGGAGCAGGAATTCAGTGTTATCCCTTGCAACCTAGAAATTCTGAGGCCACCTTGGGTGGCATGAGACTCTATCTCAAAGTCAGGGTGAGGCTGAGGAAGGGGAAGAAAAGTAGAATTATGGTTGCTGGGGTTGGGGACAAAGGGGTATTGTCAATAAATATACAGTTTGAATTTTGCGAGATATAGGGTTCTGGAGGTCTGATGCTCAACATGTGAGTGTAGTTACGAGACTAAAAAACCACATACTTCAACATAATGAAGATGGAAAGTTTTATGTGATTTTTTTAAAAGCATAATGCTCAAAATAATATTTTTTCTAATGCCACATTCTTTCCTGCCTAGTGGCCTTTGCTGTCCTTTCTGCCTGGAACATTCTCTCCCTTGTTTTTCACATGACTGAAGCCTTGTATACTTTCAGTCAGCTTAGATGTTTCCTACTTAGAGGTACTGCCCTCAAAAATCTNTTTTTTTCTTTTATATTAAGTTCCCTTCTAGTCTTACTGTCAATTTTTTTTACTGTTTTCTAAATATTTATGGCAATGTGTAATTAGTTAATGTATTTATTTCTGTTTGAAATTTAATCTATAAAGAAAGCAAAATGTATTTTGAACTATGCACATGACTTAGTAGCAGACACACAATAGATATTATATATACAAATATACATACATATGTATGTATTCCAAATGAACAAAGTCAGTTCACTCCTTCTACCATACAGGTCCTGTGGATCTGTTAGGGTCCTGAAGAAGTCCCACAAAAGACCACCATCCANGTATACAATCAGCAAGATGGTTTATTTTTCCAGCATGCTGGGGCTGTCCATTCCACACAAAGGCAAAACGGCAATGACCCTGAGAGGAGCTCGAAGGCTCTTTTTAAACACAACCAAGGAGAGTTCCTAGGGCAGTTAGGTCATTTTATCTACAATTGGCCTAAGCAAGTGGCAATTATATTAGTACATTCTAATGGTCTAGAGCTAGTCAGGGGCTGATTAGGGCTATAATTTTCCACTTTGGGGCANGCNTGGACAAGTCCCAGACTCTGTCCTTATTTGGTTATTATCTCAGACTGGCTTAAGCCTAAGTATGTGCAGTTCTCCCCATCCCTGCTGACAGGGGTTTTGGAGGTTGATTGTCCTTTGTTTGTGGCTCTTTCAGAAACTGCTTGCTCAGTTTCAGGAAACTGAAATTGAGGCCTGATCTCTGAGAGAAGACTGAGCAGCCTGTTATGGCATCTGCTTGGTCCTCTTAGGTCAAACTCAGAACACTAGACTTTGCAGCTATAGCCTTTACCAGCTGAGCTGTTTACCACCCCTTGTTTCTTTTTATATTCTTGAATGTCAAAAGAAAACCAATGCCAATGGGCCAACACTTGCTAACCTATCTATGCCTATAATAAAGCAGTGCAGAGTAAAAAAAAAAATCTATAAAAATGGGAAACTCTGTATTATAGAAGACCACCAGGAGAGTCTCTAAGTATTGCATTAGGAGCTTGTGGCATTCTTAGAAGACAATACTGAAGCAGAGCTCTCCCTCCAGCTTCCCCCTTTTATGGCCTGGGAACTGAAGCCTGTGTTGAGAAAGCCACTTTGTAAAGCTCACTATGCACAGACTGCCAGGCTGCCTGGGAATATGAAAACACTATAGCTTTCACTTTCCCTAGCTTTTTGTTAGGGTTTGCTGTCATTTTGGTTTTTCTTCTTATTTTCTTTTCTAAATTAAATTTTATAAAATTACAACCAATTCCACAGATGTTTACTGTGTGATTAATCTATGCATGGTACCATGAAGGGTTCAAAGGAGTCTAAGAGAATCCTTGATTTAGAGGTGCAATTAAAGCCTTTAGTCCCAGCACGGGGAGGCAGAGACAGGTGGATCCCTGTGAGTTTGAGGCCAGCCAGGTATACAAAATGAGTTCCAGTTCAGCCAGAGGAACACAGAGAAACCCCATCTCGAGGGTGAGGGGTTGGGGGTGGGGAATGGCTGATTGAGTCTAGCCTGGGAATTCACAACTACAGCACCATATTTTCTTCAAATTATTCACTAATATTGGGTGTCAAATATCCTTTAAGCACCAACTCCAACACTTCTTCCCTGACTCTTACCAAAAAGCCTTGATTACCCTGTCAGTTTACATTTGAAGCCATCCTAGGAGTCCCCTCATTTTCTCGTTTCCAGTTCACAATCTCTCATCAGTATCTCCCCACTGCCCCTTCCTTGCCTCTAAGGACAGGTCATTTCTCCTTCCTTCTAATGTAGAACTCCACATCTTGCATTCTCAAACATCATCCTTTCATTTTGTAGCTATTTTTATTTGGATTTTCAATCTCACTCATACATCGGCTAAATCTCCCTTATTAGTAAATTTAACTTGTTTATTTTTTAGGGTAACTTGACTCCACAAAACATGTCTTAGTTACTCTGGTAACTACTGTGGTAACTAATTTTGAAAGAAAATGGTCCCCAAAGGGAGTGGCACTATTAGGAGGTGTGGCTTTGTTGGAGGAAGTGTGTCACTGTGGGGATGGGCTTTGAGGTCTCTTTTGCTCAAGCTTCCCTCAGTGTGTCTGTCAGTTAGCTTCCTATTGCCTGCCAGATGAAGCACTCTCAGCTCCAGCACCACATCTGCCTGCACACTGCCATGTTCCCCATCATGATGATAATAGACTGAACCTCTAAAACTGTAAGCAAGCCACCCCAATCAAATNCTTTCTCTTACAANAGTTGCCGTGGTCATGGTGTCTCTTCAAAGCAATAGAAAACCCTAATTAAGACAGTTANTGTTATATTGCTGTGAAGAGACACCATGANCAAGGTAACTATTATAAGAGAAAGCATTTAATTGGGGGTTTGCTTACAATTTCAGAGGTTTAGTCCATTGTCATCATGGTGGGGAGCATGGCGGCAGGCAGGTGCTGGAGCAATGCTATATCCTGATCCATATGCAGAGAGAGACTCCAAGCTTGGTGTGGGCTTTTGAAACCTCAAAGTCTACCCCCAGGGACACACTTCCTCCAACAAGGTCAGATCTCATAATTCTTTTAATTCTTTCAAATAGNGCCACCCCATGAACAGGAGAGAGATGTACCCCTACACATCCACCCATCAACGCCTGAGGCAGGTGGGAGAGCTGGCCCTGCCCACCACCAGCTGCAGCACTCAGGAGAGCAGGCCCTGCACCTCGCCTGGGCAGCACAATAGAGCCAATCCTGTTGGTGGAAGTGTGGGTGAGCCAGCCCCGAAGTTGTGAGCATGGGAGAGCTTTCCCCATTACTTATCTGTCATGTGGTGGCATGGCAGGGGAGAGATGCTCCCCTCCCCCAACCAACAACACCTGTGGCAGGTGGAAGAGCTGTTCCTGAGGACAGAGCTGGCCCTGAAGTCATGAGAGAGGGAGAGCTAGCCTTGTCCCTCATCTGCTACAGCACTCAGGAGAGTGGCCCCTATGACACACCTGGACAACACAGTAGAGCTGGTCCTGAAGGTGTAGGTGTGAGAGATCCAAGCCTGAGGAGATGAAAGCAGAACTGGCCCCGCCCTTTGCTCATCTCTGCAGAAGGAAACTTGCCAAAGCGATGCAGGAGAGCTCACCCTGGTAGTCAGGACAAGGAAAAGCTGGCACGCTGACCAACCCTGCAACTACCCAGGCCCAGAACCAGGGTTATGGGTTAGCCCACCCCAATATCCAACCATGTGATCTGCTGTGGGATATCTTTCTGGACGCTGTGAATATGTGTTGCTCTGATTGGCTGATAAATAAAACGCTGATTGGCCAGTAGCCAGACAGAAAGTACAGGCGGGGCAAGCAGACAAGGAGAATTCTGGGAAGAGGAAAGGTTGAGTCAGGAGTCACCAGTCAGACAGAGGAAGCAAGATGACAAGGCAGAACTGAGAAAAGGTACCAAGCCACCTGGCTAAACATAAATAAGAATTATGGGTTAAATTAAGTGTAAGGGCTAGTTGGTAATAAGCCTGAGCTAATGGCCATACAGTTCATAATTAATATAAGCCTCTGTGTGTTTATTTGGGTCTGAGAGGCTGCAGGACTGGGCAGGACACAGGAAAACTTCCAACTGCAATGATTTGCTGGAGCACATGAAGGGACGGGTCCTGCAGACCCAAAGCTGCAGGATCTCCACAACACAGGGCAATAGCAGAATAACTAAGAGGAGTTCCAGTGAGGGCCCAGCATTGATAGTGTAGCAGAAACCAGAGGTCTCGAACCATACCAATGACTCTCTGCAATGAACACTTGTAGGAAAGATACATGGACAAAAGGGTTTANAGTGTGACTCACTGTGTCACACTACAGCTTCCATGATGAGATTCCTCCCCCTCTTTTCTTTTTCTTTTTTCTCTTAAATTTTATTGGGGGATGGGGGAGAAGCAGCAAGGGCAGAGGGCAGACCTGCAGGAACAGGAAATGAATGGGATCAAGATGCATGATGTGAAAGACACAAAGAATAAAATGTTTNAAAAAAATCAAACAATTCTACTCTCCACTGACTAAGAATTCAAATATATGACCCTATGGGGGCCATTCTTAGTTGAACCACTGCAAAAAGGAATCTGTAATTCCACTGAAATTTAAACTTGACAATGTGGCTTCTATTTCTCCCTTGTTAACCAAAATACTTCTGAAAGATCAACAATGGCCTGGGAGTCAATAAATCTAATGGCTTTTCTAGTATCTTATTTTCTCTTAAGTGTTGACACTAATAGCCACTCTGTCTCNCTTCCACTTCATGGGGGCAGGAGGAGAGCTTTGAGGATTAAACCCTGCTGGACAAGTGCTCTACCATTCTCCCACACTCTTCTTCTATTTTTAATTGGTTTTCCTTTTTTTTTAAAGTGTTAGGGATAGAACCCAGACCCTGGAGCAGGTTGGGCAAGCATTCTCCCAGCTTTCTTGGTGTACATGTGTGTTTTATTTTGCATGGCTGAGGCAGTCCTTCCTATGTATCCTCAAACTGGCCTTAACTTTATCATCCTTTGCCTCAGGCTCTGAAGTGTAGTGATGGATTTCAGGTACGTACCACCAAGCCCAACTTGTCTTATTTAAACTGTCCTGTCTCAACTCAACTCAATTGTACAAGTCTGACTATTGACCACTCTTCATCCTTTCACCCCAGATGCTAACAGATACTCATTTTCTTAATTGCTGTAGACCAGGCTGGCCTCAGATCTGCTTGCCTCTGCCTCCTGAGTGCTAGGATTAAAGGCGTGCGCCACTACTGCCCAGCAGTTTATCTCGGAGGGATAAAAATGTTTAACTGTGGAAATATATTGGTAAGTTAAATCTATTGGCAAATTAGGAATTTTCCAGATATTCCACTACTAAGTCCTTGAAAATAGTACAGAATTAAAATGCTAAAATGGCACGATCATACAAAGGTAGAATGGGAGACATAGTGGTTATCACATATTTGTAGTTAGAAGGCTTTAAAAACAGGAGGTAGGAATGGTGACACACACTTCTAATCCCTGCACTCAGGAAGAGAGGCAGATGTTTCAAGACAGANAATGCTACACAGAGAAGCCCTGTCTCAAACAAACAAACGAACAAACAAAAAAGTATAAACTGCCTAATTTCTATTTTAGGTAAAGCATGGGACCCATTTAGATAAAATGCTTAGTTCACCTCACTGTAAGTTTATAGTTCTGCAATATTTATTAGTGTTGGACAGATTACACAATACTATCTCAGAATCGTGTTCTCTGGATTGACAAGGAAAATGATACTATCACTAGGTTGTTGTGCAGAAATATCATGTGTTAATTAGGATAGTGTTTAAAGATAGTCATTTGACAAGTGGTGGTCATTTTTAACTTAACAATATATTAAACTTACAACACAATTAGATGTGTTTCTCTGGTGTCCTTATCTTTGTGGGGCATTTCCCTAAGATAAAATTCTTATAACAGTCTATCAATAAACATGAAGAATTAAGAGGGCAAACAGAGTATCTCTATGAACCCTTCTCATAATANCACATTTACAGTTTCTGAGGAAGTCATCTGAGTGGTCCCAGGACATTATCTCTATTTTTCAGAAAAGCTACAGTCAATCTGTCTTTTAAAGCCAGGCTCCACATAACTCACGTGATCAAATAGAGCGAAGTAGGGGCAGGTTTAGGTTACTCAGTGTTGCTCCTTAGATAACTCCTGACTTGGGTGCATTTCTTGTTCAACAAAATATATGTGGTTTCTAAGTAAGATGTATAGTCATCCACTAATACAGAATGGGCTAACTTAGCTATGAAACAACTGCTAAGTACTATTATGCTATTACACAACTTTTTGGTTTTTGAGACAGGGTTTCTCAAACCAAGCTCAAACTCAGAGATCCACCTGCCTCTGCCTCCTGAGTGCTTGGATTAAAGATGTACACCACCACCACCTGGCACTATTACATAATTTACACTGCTATTTTCCACTGATTTATATCCCTTGACTCTATAGATTCCTGATGCACTCATCATAAATAATCTCAGCCCAGGGACATATAGCTAAAGGAAGTCCATAGATAATGGACTGTTCTGCCAGCAAATACTATTAGTTTATTATCCAGGGAGTCTGTATTACTATATTTCTTCATAAAATCCCATTCCTGTCTGCTGTTTTAGGAGTATTCCCCTATGAAGGAAGAGTAGACTGCATATTTTCTGCTGAACTGTCTCCTACTGTCATTTACTGACAAGTGAAAAACAATACTATTTCTTTTCATTTATATTTTGAGTGATGTTGTACATTTATTCACATTTTTACAATTGATTTACATTCCATTTTTTTACCTCATAGGAAACAATAGCAAAAAAAAAAGGTTGAAAGCTGAAAAATAAACAAATCAAGTAGCAATTGCCTTAGCAGATTTGAGAAACAGAAATCCTAAGCAGGCTATGAAACAACCTGATTTATACACCCCAACCTCAAATATGGCTCAGGAATGGGAATTTTTGTAAAAAAGCAAGATATGGGCTAAAACTAAAAGAAATGACAAAACATCTACTTAAGAATCAGAGGCTTGGGACTGGGGAGAGGGCTCAGCACTTAAGAGCACTTGCTGCTCATGCAGAGAAGCTGGATTCAATTCACAGCACCCACATGGTGGTTCATAACCATCTGTTACTCCAGTTCCAGGGGATCCAATGCCCTATTGTGGCCTTTGAGGGCATCAGGTATAAATGTGGCACACAGATATATATGCAAGCAAGACACTCACACACATACAAATAAAGAATAAAGAAGAACTGCTGTGGATTAGGCTCGTTGTTAATAATAAAGNTGATTGGCCGATACCTGGGCAGGAAGAGACTGACAGCGAGAGTCAGACTAGGAGAATTCTGGGAAGAGGAAGGGCAGAGTTAGAGTTGCCGGCAGCTGCAGAGGGAGCAAGGTGAGAATGTTGTACTGAGAAAAGCTACCATGCCACGTGACTAAACATAGATAAGAATTATGGGTTAATTTAAGTGTAAGAGCTAGTTAGTAATATGCCTGAGCTACTGGCCGAGCATTTATAATATAAGCCTCTGAGTGGTAATTTGGGAAGCAGCTGCTGAGTATTTGGGAGTTGCTGAGTATTTGGGAGTTGCTGGCAGGACAGAAACTTCTGCCTACAAGGAACCAACCATTCTCTTGATTCCTCAAACCAGTAAAGCCCAAATTCAGCCCTGGTGGAGCACAAAATATAAGTTCTTTAGCTATCAAACCATGCTCACTGAAGTATGAATGAAGGTCTCATGTTGAAAAAAAAACCTGAAACTAAAACACTAAAAGTTGGAATAACTGGCACTCAAAGCAAAAGAAAATGGAGGAAATAATTCAAATTGGTTGAAGTTCTGGCTCCTAGATCAATGCTTTAACTGGAGATTTAGGCAAAAGCCACAGATCCAATAACCCCTACAAGGCAGGCTTGGCCTCCTATCCCACCATTAATTAAACAGGTAAAATGCAGAGAGGATATTTAATCAATGTTTTAATAAACGCAATATGGTTGAGCAACCCCAAGTTAGTCTTCAGGGTACTGTCACGAAGTTTAAAAANAGGATGAATTGGGAGCGAGATGTACAATTAAAACCATTCACTTGATTCCTTACCCTAGTGTGCTGGCTAGTCTTATGTCAACTTGACTCAAGCTAGAGTTAGTTACCTGAAAGGAGGGAACCTCAATTGAGCCCATTGTGGGTGGTGCCATCCTTGGGCTGGTGGTCCTGGGTTCTATAAGCAGGCTGAGCAAACCATAAGAAGCAAGCCAGTCAGCAGCACCCCTCCAGGGCCTCTGAATCAGCTCCTGCCTCCATGTTCCTGTCCTGTTTGAGTTCCTGTCCTGACTTCCTTCAATGATGAACAGTGCTGTGGAAGTGTAAGCCAAAAAAACCCTTTATTCCGCAAGTTGCTTTGATCGTGGTGTTTTGTCATAGCAATAGAAACCCTAAGATACCTGGTCAAAGGGTGGTTCAGTTGATACTTCTCTGCTCTGATTCTGAAATGTGGTGGTCCAAAGACACTACTGTTTAAAGGGACAAATTGATTTTCAGATGATTACTTCTAACACAGACACAGCTTCACTACCATAGATAATTATCATAGTGGAGTAGTCTGTCCTGAAAGGTCACACTTCACTAGGAATGCAAGGTGACAAGGTTCAGGACAATGATTTGACCTTGTGCCTTCAAACTTGAAGCAGGATGAGATAGTCTAGGTCAGTGGTCCTCAACCTTCCTAGTGTTGTGACCCTTTAATACAGCTCCTTATGTTGTGGTGACCCACCACCAACCANAAAATTTNGTTGCTACTTCATAACTGATTTTGCTATTGTTATGAATCATGATGTAAATATCTGTTTTCTGATGATCTTAGGAGACCCCTGTGAAAGGGTCATTTGACAGGTTGAGAACTGTGTTCGTCTAGATGAAAGACACTACTTGAGTGATTAACGTGTATGCAGTCAAACAGGATTCTGAGCCAAAGTAAAGGAGACAGATAGAAAATGAAGGCAGCAATACCAGGTTTTCATACTACTTTTACTTACCCATGGGCCCAAACAAGTAATCAATGATCAATGCTTTTTAATGAAAGCAGTTTCTAAGTGCTTACTACAGAGATATTTATAATCTTCCTTGCTTACTGGTATATGCGACTGTGGTGGTTTGAATAATAGCCCCCCAAGCTCAAAGGTTTGAATGCTTGGTCATTAGACGGTGGCACTACTCAACAGGGATTAGGTGGTGTGGTCTTGTTGGAATAAGTGTGGCCTTGTTGGAGGAAATGTGTCACTAAGGGTGGGCTTTGGGGTTTCAAATGCTCAAGACAGGNCCAGTGTCTCTCTCTGCTCGATGCCTGCAGATCCAGATGTAGAACCCTCGGCTCCTCTCCAGCACCAGGTCTGCCTGCGTGCAGCCATGCTGATAATGGACTAAACCTCTGAAACTGTAAACCAGTCCCAATTAAATGATTTCCTTTAGAAAAGTTGCTGTGGTCATGGTGTCTCTTCAAAGCAATAGAACACTAAGACAGTGACTCACACCACAAAAATCACATTTCCTAAGTATTCACAAATGTTATGATAGTCAAAGGGAACTTTTCACATTATTAAAGAGTAGGGGCATCATGTGTTTCTGACCCAAAAGCAATAAAAATAATTAGCAAAATTAAAGCATTATGACTAAAAACAAAGAAAAATAATAGGTGATTCATAAAAGCTAAAAAGTGACATGTGTATTGCAGCTCTTGGATCGTATTTCCTTACACTGTCACCAGACAAGGGCTGTAACTGGCTAAGGAAATAAAGCAGGGAAATCCCACACAGTAAGCACATATACAGATAAAAGATCAAGGAAAGGGGCTGGAGAGATGGCTCCATGGGTAAAAGCACTTATTATATTCTTTCAGAGGTCCTAGGTTCAATTCCCAGCACCCACATGGCAGCTTGCAACANTNTNTAACTCCAGNCCCAGGGGATCCAAGGTCCTCATCTGATCTTCAAGAGNACCAGGCACAGGAGTGGTGCACATATATACATGCAGCCAANACACTCATACACATAAACGAATACATCTTTAAAAACATCAAATGAAGAGAAGAACACTTCTGGGCCATCTAAGGACTCTGATAACCTCACCATCATGCCCTGACAGATACACATACTGCAATACTTCCCTTCTGGGCAGGCCATTTCAGTCCAAGTCAGCAAAGTTGTGTAAGAGTCAACTCAAGCAATGAGTCCAACACCAACCCTATGCTACAGAGTAGCTGATAGAGGTGTTTCCCCGGGAATTTTCCTCCTCCTGTTTGTTCTCGTTTCTGAACAGCCTTTCTTATTTCCCCACAGTTAAGACAGTAGCAACAAAGGACTCATAAACTTTTATGTTTAAAAGACATGTGGAAAAGAATAACAAGAGAAAATAAATACAAAATTCAAAAATACAAAACCAAAAGTTTTTGGACTAAGTTGAGCGACATCAGATTTGCAAGTTTAAATAAATAGCCAAGCGTTGGCTAGGAAGGAGATGATTATACTGGTGGAATATACTGGTGCAAGGGTGTTTCCCACCTAAATCCTGTATCTGGATCCTGCTATTTTAGGCTACAACTAAAGGAAATGAAACTAAGTAACCCTTATCAATGCTCCTGAAATCTAATCAATTTTGTAAATGGCATCAAACAGCTCTTTCATCAGAAAATGCCATAGGCATTTTCACTTCTACCCGGGCTCCCTCAGACCGCCCGCAAAGCAGCAGCAGCTTCTAACCGACCGACACCCCAGTCACCCCTTCAGCGCCCCACTCCGAGAGACTTCTCAACATTCCCTCCTCATCCCACGTACGATCTACGTGCTCCTCCACTGGATCTGAACCTCACGTCTACCGGGGATTCTCCTAAGCACCGGCCAGAGTGATCGACCCGCTCGGTGTCTCCACTGCCTGGACTAGTCCCCTTCGCCCAGCAACAAGACGCGGAGCGCCGAGAGGCTCGATCGCCGTCGCCTGGGCCCGCCCCCATGAGCCCGCTCCAGGCTTCAGAGTGCCTGTCTCTTATACACATCTAGATGTGTATAAGAGAGGAGCCTCAGGTATCCCGCCCCGGCGCGCGTAGGGAGGAAGGAAGCCAGGCGACGCCCCTGCCCGCCGCCCCCCAACGTCCGCTCTGGCTGGGAGCTGATCCTACGCGAGGACCGGGTCGCGAGTGGGGAAGGCTTGGGGCCCGGGGTGCCGTGAGGAAGGGGCGCGAGGACAGGGGTGCGGCTGGGCGGCCGAGGAGCTTTGGGATCGAGTTTATACACATCTAGATGTGTATAAGAGACAGGCCTGGGAGCTGATCCTACGCGAGGACCGGGTCGCGAGTGGGGAAGGCTTGGGGCCCGGGGTGCCGTGAGGAAGGGGCGCGAGGACAGGGGTGCGGCTGGGCGGCCGAGGAGCTTTGGGATCGAGTTGCCCTCCCCGGCCTGCACCGGGAGTTGGGGGCCAGAGTTCCTAGCNGATGTCGGGGTGCGGGGCCTGGTGCGGCGGCGGGGATGAGAACCGAGGAACCGGCCGTGATGCTGCCTGAGCTCCTTCCTCAGGGGTTCTGGAGAAAGCGCGCAACCCCGCTGTGTTTAGAATGACCCAAGGGTGGAGGTGAATCCTTAAACACACATAACAGGTTTTGCGAGTACGATTTCCGTTCTGAGTCCATTCAGATCACGATTTGCGTGGAACTGCCACCAACCAAGACTGCAGATGAGATGAGAAATGAGCAAGAACCAGAAAGGGAATGGAGGCCGAGAAAAGGGGAAGCCTGTGCCCAGCCGGATTTGAGCAGTTTGTGAAATGAAATACACAGGGCGTGTTTTGTAAAGTAAAAAAACCAACATAGATTAAACAACAGGTTAGGAGTTTATTACGTGTAAAGCCACTGAATAGAGAACGTACTACAAGAGATACATACGTGGAGATTAAGCGAGTGATAAGTACGCGTCAGAGCCCTGCGTTGTTGACACTTCAGTAAACCCTGTAGTGTTCTATCCTCGACATGGACAGACATCAGGGATGACTCTTACTACATAGACGCTTTAACTGACAAGAATATTTTTGGTAGAGGAATTGTATGCAGAATAGAGTCAACTCTAATTTCTGAGCACAGTTTATTTCTGCTACTTTTTTTTCCCCTACAAATATCATTAGTTTCGGGTAGTTTGTCAAGAATAGCTTATTTATCTGTCTACTGTTTTGCTAGTGGTTTTGTTTGTCTGACCTGAGTTGTTTCCTTCTTCAAACTGATAACTTGGATTTAAGAACTTGAATAAGGGGTTTACTCGTCGCTAAGGCTTAGTGTTATATCATATAGAAAGGTTATGTAAGTTCATTTGATCACGTCTTTCCCTGTTGGCTAAGATCAGTTGGAATTTCTCTTCTTATCAGTGAGTTGTTTCTTTTGTGCTATTGAGGTTTAAAATATAAAGTCCAGATATAATTAAAAGCCCATTTTCTGCAGTTCTTGTTTTGTCAGTTTTTTTTCAGTGCATTCTGTAATATTTCTGCATGAAATTTATTCTGAAATTAAGATGTAAGGAGTAAAATTGCCCAGGTATGTCTAACAGAAATAATGCAGAGTAAAGAACCCTGGAGCTGTCACTCAGGCATGGGTAGTAATTTAATGTTACAAGTGGTTTGAAAACAAGTGGTTTGCTGGTTTGAAAAAAACGGCAGGAAGCTGATTTTACTGGTATTACTTTGATTTGGGTTTCTGTTAGTGCTTACCAGTAATAAACTAAATCTAACAATTTAAAGATCTTCAAGTTTTTTTTATAGAAGATGGTAGGTTGTTATAAAAAAGTGTATCTTTCTAGAACAGAGTTGTGTAACATGATGGCAACTAAATGAATAACTATTAAGACATAATACATAGTCACTTATTGAGCTGTTTGAGTGGAGTGACATAACACTTATTTATCCTACCAAATTTTCTTAATGCTTGCTTGAAAGAGTTGTCAAGAATAAAAAAGAAAATGCATGGATACCACTGAATGCTAAAAATGCTTCTGTGTTACTGAATAAGCATGTATGTGTCAGCACATACCATCTTAGGCTTTTATGAATTTTTAGTCAGCCATCATCTGTTCCAAAATACTGAAAATTTGTATTTGCATAACAACTACCTCTCTAGGAAAATTGTGATTATGTTGCGTGCTCAAGTATTTCCTGGAAAAACCACAATGCACATTAACATATAAAAGGCTGTGAGGTGGCTCTGCTGCAAAGAGAACCAGCTTTGTTTAACTTCCTTGTTTTTATATATGAAAAAAATCCCATTTCCTCTCAGAAAATGTCTGTGAACCCAGAATGTGAGGAGGGTGGTTTCCCTCAGAAAGCAAACCATTTTGAGGACATTCTCCAATAGAGACCACCTGAAAGCCCTCTCAGTTTGTTTCTACCACTGCCTACTAGGAAATAGCCACAAATGGCTGCCACTTAAGGTGTCAAGCCCCAAGTTATTATCCCTGTGCTTCTTACTGGCTATAAATTGAGATGGCCACAGTCCCTTTGTTGGTTTCAATTAATTTGCTAGAATGGCTCACAGAATTCAAGGAGATACATAATTTTGCCAGCTTATTATAAAGGCTGTTATGAAAGGTGCAGATGAATTAACTGATGGCATAGATGGAAAGGTATAGAAGGAGCCCAGAGCTTTCCTGGCCCCTCCCGGTGTCCACCCTCTAGGAAAGTCCATGTGTTTATATCTCAGAGCTCTCTGGGGTCCTGACCTTTAGGATGTTTATGGAAGCTTCATTTGTGAAGAGTAAATTACAATAGCAGCTGTGGGGATCACTTCAGGCTTTAGCCCTCTACCTGCTCCAGAGGTTGGGGTGGACTGAACTAGCCCAACCTTTTAATCCTGACTTGGTTTTTTCAGTGAACAGCCTCCGTTCTGAAGCTGCTTATAGACTGCCAGACATCTGTCAATCTCATTAGCATGAAAAGCTCACATTTATCACTCATGGGTGTGGGGCTTTTAGGATCTACATATCAGGAAGCAAGAGGAAAGCCAGAGAGAGAGAACATGTACATATACACACACGTGTAAATGTATTTGTGTGAATATGTGTATGTATATATGTGCTTTGTGAGTTAATAGATATGCATGTGTATATATAAATATAGAATTGTTATTACCACAATGTTACACTAGTACTTACAAATTAGCCACTCTTGTGGAGCACCAATGGGCCATAGTTTGTGAATGTTTTTACATGTGTTATCTCATGTGACCACCTAACTTCATGCAGCATCCTGGAAATCACTATTTTACAGATGAGGAACCAAATCATTGCTTAAGCAACTAATTAAAAGTACAGTGACTAGAAGTATGCCACTCTTCTCTTACTCCAAGTTAAAAGTCAAAGCTTTTTCAATATTTAGGGACTATTCCCATTTTTCCTGCTTTGACAGTATCTGCTCTTTCATTTTATAAAATCCTCAATTTACCCATTTTCTCTATATGTTTCTTTAGGGGGATGACATTCAATTTTATTATGGTTTTAACTATTTCTTGCAAGCTAAGGCTTAGCATATAGACTATAGTCAATGGAATGGAGCAAGTCAAAGGGAAGGTAGTTAAAAGTGAGGAGACCCTGTCATTCAGGGCCTTGTACAGTCTTAGGCACTTTAGCTTCTACCTCAAAGTTTCTCATACAATGAAATTCGTTTTCTCCTTAAGGTGGCAAATACTTACTCGGTGGGAAATAGAAGCGTGTTTGTGAGCAGAAAGTATGCCTCCCAAGTTCAAGCGCCACCTAAATGATGATGATGTCACTGGGTCTGTGAAAAGTGAAAGGGTAAGTTTAGAATCTCAACCTTTAAAGAAATTCAGTGTAAGGTGCATTCCTTGTAAATGATAGAAGGACATCTGTAATGTATGGAACAGAAAGGGGGAGACCCTTTTCCTGTTCACCTTAAAGGGTCGTGGCTGATGCCCCATAACAGAAGAAAGGTTAGCAAAGGAAAAGTAGATTTATCTGATCATGGTTTTATTTTACATGACATGAGAGCCTTCAGATTGAAGACCCAAAAGGGAGGGTTTTTATGTTGAGGTTTAATGAAGCATGGACAACTTTGTAGAATTGTGATTGGACAGAAGGGTGTGATCTAATAGCAAAGAAAAAGGAAGAGGAACAGAAACTTTCTCCACTTCTTCTTGGCTCTGTGTTCCTTTCTGCTGGATATGGGACAGAAACCTGTTGGAGTGGGTGTCTTAAGACCTGTCATCAAACAGGATAGGTCAGAGAATGTTTTTATGATCAATTCCTAGGTAAAAAGATAGGAGAAGGTCAGGGTAATATTTTCAGGTTTATGGCCATTTAAATTAGATGGATATAGTTGAGAGGCTTTTGGTATTTTCACAGAGTTGGGCAGCTACTACTACGGTCAGTTTTAGAACATATCTATATCCCTGAAGGAAGCCCTGTCCCCTTTACCAGTCATCCACATTCCCTTCATTCCTTCAGTTACAGACAACTAAACCTCTCTAGTTTGACTTACTCTGAATATTTTATGTAAATGAAATCATATGATATCTATCTTATTGTGATTGGCTTCTTTGATTCATAATGTTTTCAAAATTGTCAGTGTTGTAGTATTAGTATTTTATATTCCTTTAAACATTTTTTCCATTTTTTATTTTATGTATGTGGGTGTTTTGCCTGCATATATGTCTATGTACTGTATGTGCAGTGCCTGAGAAGGCCAAAAGAGGGCTTTAGACCCCCTGAAACTGGAGTAACAGATAATTGTGAGCCACCTTGTGGGTACTGGGAGTCAAGCCTGGCTCCTCTGGAAGATCAGCTAGTGTTCAACCACCTAACCAGTCCCTTTATGTTCCTTTTATTGCTGAATAATATTCTATCGTGTGGGTGTACGGCATTTAGTTATCTGTTCATTAGTTGATGGACATTTTGGGATGCCTGCCCTACCACACCCCCATAGTTCAGTTGAATACTGCTGAATGAGTACTAACATATAGACATTTTGTTTGAACATATGTTTTCATTCTTTTGTTTTTGGTTGTGAGCCTACCCTTTAATGGCTAAGCCCTCTTTTCATTTGGCAGGGATATGTATCTAGCAGCAGAATTACTAGGGTTTTTGTTTGTTTGTTTGTTTTTGTTTTTGTTTTTCGAGACAAGGTTTCTCTGTGTAGCTTTGTGCCTTTCCTGGAACTCACTTGGTAGCCTGGTCTGGCCTCAAACTCACAGAGATCCGCCTGCCTCTGCCTCCCCAGTGCTGGGATTAAAGGCGTGCACCACTACCACCCGGCCATTACTAGGTTTTATAGTAACTATGCCCAACATTTTGGGGCAGTCTCAGACTTGTTTTCCAAAGTGGGTGTACATACAGTTTTAGATTTCCAGCAGTGGTGTGTGAGCACACCCTTATCACACTCACACTCTGCCCACTGGGTAAGAGTGGTATCTTACTGTATCCTGTTATACACTCTTTATATTGTATCCCTAGCATACATATCTGAGCAGTGAATATTGGTCTCATATGTGTTTCTCAATGGACAACTGAGATAAACACTATCTAGTTATCTTCAAAGGAAATTGAAAACAGATGCATAGGTGATTCATTTCCATTTCTGTAGAAGTGAATTAACACAAAGTTAAAGCACCACCAACCTGCTATTTCATATTTTCTTCAGGAGAAATTGCACTTTGCTCTTCCAAGCTGCTAGAAGCGACCTGCCTTTCTTGGTTCATCCCTTCCTCCACTTTCAATCTCAGTTTCTTAGTGTGTGTCTCTCTCTCTGCTCCCTCTTCTCTTTGGAAGAACTGTTGTCCATAGTTGGAACTCAGATAACTAATCAGTAAGGACCTTCAGGCTCCTTAAACACATTGCCAAGTCTCCTTCACCTCAGAAGTTAACAGGGTCACAGGTTTGGGTTATTGCAACATGGACATCTTGGGGACACCATTACTCTGCCTACAGAATAGGATGTATTAGTTGTGTCTGGAGGTCTGGATTTCCTTGACTTTGCCTCCTTTTAGGACCTCGCATTCTCCTTTTCGGGAGAATGTGGCCCCATCTTCATTTCCAGGAAGACTTTCTGTTTGGTAAGGTTAGACAGTTGGAAATTAGCATATGTATTGGACTATTTCTGGACTAAGTCTGAGCTCTAATGCCCCCCCCCTTACTCCTTCTGGGGTAACCATTTGAACTCCTCAGTTCAGTACTGCCGATAGAGAGAATGGAGGGAAGGGATGACTGCCATGCCAGTGACAGGATTCTGGAACTGAGAAAATTTTCTCTGGAAGGTCCGCAAACCTTGTCCCATATCTTCTAGCTGCTAAGAAGGCATCTGTAATTTACTCTGCCCTCTTCCTGNAAGCTTGTTTAAAAATGTCAGCAACCTAGGACTTGTTTCTTTTCTCTTCCCTGACATTTTGTAATTCCTCTGCATCAGAAAACTCAATTATTTTTTTTTCATTTTTTGACAGAGAAATCTTTTGGAAGATGATTCGGATGAAGAAGAGGACTTTTTTCTGTAAGTTAATTTCTTTTCAGTTTTAATTAGTGTACAAGAAAGTGCACATAGTTAAAGTGTTCACTGTAGGTTTGGACATATACTAAAATAAATCTATAATATCATCCATTTAAGGAAGGAACCCAACTCTTGCCCTAGAACTGTCTTTGCACCACTTTGTAAGCTGTTGCTGTCCCAAGCTCTANGTTTTCACAGAGCTGCTTTCCCTCACCACAGTTTCTGTTTCCTCGAGTTCTCTATAAGCGAAGCCATATGGGTGCCTTTTTTTATTTTTAAACTGGCTTCATTTGCTTAACCTGCTTATTTTGAGATTCATCTGTGGGTCAGCAGGTTGTTTGTTTTTCTGAGTGGTTTTCCATTGTGTGAATGCACTGCGATCCAGTTCTCCATATTCTCTTGTGTGTAGATGTTTAGTGGTTTCTAGTTTTTTACTAAAGCAAATTGTAAGACGAATTTCTGAACGGTCTTGTTAAATAAAAACACAGGGCCAGAAATAGGGTGAAAATCTGACAGAGATCAGAGGAATTAGGAACACCCGCCAGCCTCACCTTACCAATGCCGCTGCTTCCAAAAGAGTGTTATTTCCTATATTTCCACGCTTATATCCCTTTCTGTTCTGTTTTTCCATTGGCTCTCTCAGCCTAGCTACATCACTTCCTGTCTGTCTGTATAGACCTCCAGAATTCTATGGTTGNTGTTGGGATTAAAGGCGTGTATCTCCACTATTGACTCTGTTCCCAGTGTGACCTGGAACTCACAGAGATCCAGACAGACCCTGCCTGCTAGGTGATAGGATTAAGGGCGTGTGCTAACATTGCAAGGCTAGCAGCTGACCTTGTTCCTCTGATCCTCAGGTAATTTTATTGGGTGACATAGATAACATACTACCACAGCAAATAAAATGGTTGTAAATGTTTGTGTGCAGGTGTTTGTGAGGACACACACCTTAATTTCTCTTGGGTAAATCGCCAGATACCCCAGACACGAAGGCCGGTGCACAGTCATGTCTGTCTTCCAAAGTGGCCACACTGCCACTGAAATCAATTTTTTAAATATCTTCCCTTTGTCTCATCCTTCCAACAGGGTTTCACTCTGTAGCCCAGGCTGGCCTCAAATCAATCATCACCTTGCCTTTGTTTCCCAAATGCTGGGATTATAGATGGGTGCCACCATGTATCTGTTTGTCTGTCTGTCACTTTTTCTGTTTCTCTTTCTCACTCTTTCCCTCCCTTTCCTTCTCTCTCTCCCCCCTCTCTTTCTTTCATTTCCTTCCATATTTCTTATATCATAAATACTATATTGAAGAACTAATGTCACTATGGTACATTTAATATATGTTTGTTTTTGGTTTTTTGTTTGTTTGTTTGCTTGTTTTCCAAGACAGGGTTTCTCTGTGTAGCCCTGGCTATCCTGGAACTTGCTCTGTAGACCAGACTGGCCTCAAACTCACAGAGCTCTGCCTGCTTCTGCCTCCCAAGTGCTGGGATTTAAGTTGTGCACCACCACAACCAGCTTTTGGAATGTTTTAACCTAATGATTTTTAGGTAACTGTCTCNTCTGTGGCATCCTTATTTAGTTACTGTGTTTTCATCCTTGTCTCTGGATTTATTCTGAATTATCTGGTTTAGAATATGAAATANAGTGCTTTGACCTGTCATTTGGGATAGAATGCTGGTCCAGATCTCTAGTACTTAACTGGAGCTCTGAAGACTGAGAGGGAAAAACTTACAGAAGTTAAGGCAAGGTGATACTGTCACTTATGAATGATATTGTTTTAATGAATGTTTAATTTTTCCTCTAAACATGTTTTCTTAAAAATGCATATTTTCCCTTCCCTTAGAAAGTTTCATGTCTAAAAATTAAGAACCTAGGATTGTTTGTTTTGTTTTAGTTTTGTGCTTTAAACTTTCTGTATCTTGAGAAAAAAGTTTTTCAAAATATCCTGAAGTTCCCATTCCTAGTGAGAGGATCAAGGTGTTACACACTTGACTGTGACAAGAGATAATAGTAATAACTTGAGACTGTTAAATGCTTCCTTGTGCTCTTGCATTTTCTTCTTGCTCTGTGGATATCTGTAAGAAAGGTATTTAAAAAATATACTTCAAATTTTTAATGTTTTGAATAAATTCAATGCAAGTTAAATTTTCCATTCTAGAATTGACCACAAAGATATTCATAGTCAATGATAGTTCAGTTGATATGACATTTCAGAGTTTAATGTGTAGGGGGAAAAGTATCACTAAAGATTAGGTTTATGTACTTTGTATTTCCTCAGGAAGTTTTACCACTTGGAAGAATTATGGCCAACAGTACATACCATGAAGTAGATACATGATTATGTAGCATTCATTTCTGCTAGCTCCTGTAATAGATACATGATTATGTAGCGTTCATTTCTGCTAGCTCCTGTAAAATGCAGGTCCGTATCATTAATGATGATCCATATTTAGAATCCAGCTTGATCNCACATATGGATGTGTTTCTTGTTTTCATATTTGTGTGATATTATCATTATTAACATATACTGGGTATTTTATTTTCAGACGGGGACCATCTGGACCAAGATTTGGACCTAGAAATGATAAGATTAAACAGTAAGTTCCTANATACTCACTCATTTAAATTATTGTTATAGTTCTCTGTGGACCAGGGCTATCAGAATACAGCCTGTGAACCAGATCTGGCTGTTGTTTTTGTAAACAAACTTGGTGGTTGTTTTGTTTTGTTTTTTATTAGAACAGAGACAAATATTCATTCATCTCCATATTATCTTTAGCTGTTTTTGAGCTACAATAGCAATGTTGAGTAGTTGTGACACAGAGATCATATAGCCCACAAAAGCTAAGAGTTCTGCTCTCCTGTCTTTTATAGAAAATGTTTGTTGGGTGAGCATGGGGGCACATGCCTGTAATCCTTGCCATTATAATACAAGCTGCTTTTGGATTCATATTATATAGAAAAAGGAAGAGGGGCCAACGGTGCTTGCTTCCTACACCATTGTCTCATACTTCAGCACTAATACCAAAAGGGGCCAGTAACTTAATACCAGTTGNNGAATACTTTGTTACAAAGGAATTGCTGCTAGACTGCAGCTAAGTGGTTTTGATAGTCTGTAGCCTGCAGAAACTGCCTACCTCATCAGTACCAGGTGTTGTTGGTTGTTTTTACTCCTTGCTCTTTTGGGGGGCCCGCTACCCAGCTCCCAAATAAATCACACAGAGTCTTATTATTACTTATAAATGCCCAACCTTAGCTTGGCTTCTTGCTAGCCAACTTTCCTTAACTTAAATTACCCCATCTGTCTTTTGCCTCTGGGCTTTTTTCTCTGTTCTGTATACCTTTATTTCTTACTTTGTGGCTTGCTGTGTAGCTGGGTGGCTGGCCCCTGATATCTTCCTCCTTTTCTTGGTCCTTCTCCTCCTATTTATTCTCTCTGCCTGCCAGCCCTGCCTATCCTTTCTTCTGCCTCGCTGTTGGCCATTCAGCTCTTTATTAGACCAATCAGGTGTTTTAAACAGGCAAAGTAACACAGCTTCACAGAGTTAAGCAAAAATGCAACATAAAGGAAGGCAACACATCTCTGCTTCATTAAACAATGTTCCACAGCATAAACAAATGTAACACATCTTAAAATAACATTCCACAACACTTGGGACTTGTAAGAAACTGTCTAATGATGGTTTAAAGTACACATGGAGTGGAGTGAAACTGGCCTCACAAGCCCCTCATTACCTCAATGCCAGTGGATCACAGGACATTATTCATGAGTGTGCCTGCAAGTGTCAGTATGCAACTGTTGAGCCATCTCTTACATCTAAGGTGTCACTGGAGCAGAGGAATCTGTTGATGACACTTCTAGGTTTTGTTGTTGTTTGTCCAGCCAGTATGCTTTGTTTCCTGTCTGGAATGCTTCCTTAGAGTGACTCTAATGTAGAATATGGCCTGTTGTGTCTTTTGAGACACACACACACACACACACACACACACACAAATAGCATGCATATATAAATTATTACTGTGACTTTGACAATTATTGAGTGATGTAGTGATTCTTACTCTAGAGCTGAAGGCTGGCCAGATTTAGNTGGAAATCAGGCATCAAAGAGCAAAGTGAAAATTGATGGCCCAGACTCACTAACACTAATCTAACATGACGTGACTCACTAGTGTGTACAAGATGACAAAGGACAACTTGCCATGCCATACGCTTAAGGAAAACTCCCTGACATTAGTCTAGTACACCAAATTGGTCTTTTTATTTTACTAAGATTCATTATTACCATTTCATTTATAATAATTCAGTGGAGTATTTCCAGCTATGTAGATCAGCAACATTGTTGCTTCGTTGGAATTTGATTGGCCAGTAATTGTTAAAATTGGTTACAGATTAATATAAAAATATCTACAATACTTCTTAGGAGACATTTTTTGAGAAATACTTTAAATATTTACTTGCCTCTATAAAATTCATCATTTCATTGTGTCATTTTCTTTTCTGTTTTGTTTTTTTCAGTCCTAAGGGTTGAGCCCAGAGCCTCATGCATGCTAGGCAAGAGCTCTACCCCCGAGCTACATCACCAACTTTTCTAAAATCCTATTTGAGACAGGGTCTTGCCAAGTTGACCAGACAGATCTTGAAGTTGAGATGCTCCTACTTGTTGAAATTACAGACTTTGGCCATCAGGTTGACAAAAGTTTGTGACTCTTACTGGAATGTTTCCTCTGCTTTTCAGTTGAATAAAAGCATCATAAATGCTACTTTGATAAATTTTAGATACTTTCTGTCACAGATGAGCAATCTGCTATCACCTTAGTCCAACCAGTTCAAACTTTAAAAGGCACCCAAGAATTTCCCATGATGTGACGGCAATATATATGCAGTTGTAAGAGTACAACATAATTTTAAAACTTCTTTTGTTGGGGACACCAAGATGGCTCAGCAGGAGAAGGTATCTGCCTCCATGCCTGAGGACCTGAGTTCAATTCCTGATATCCATATGGAGGATTGCAAGAGAACTGACTTCTGCAGGAACACACATGCACACACACACTGAATGAATGAATGAATGAACGAACCATAATTTAAAACAACAGACTCTCTTTGTCAGCAGTACCTTAAAAGTCAAGATGGAGATGTTAATGGAAAATTAGTATTTTCTTTATAAAATAAGAAAGAATATGTATGTATGGCAGAACATGAATTTTTTGTTTGTTGTTTTGTTTTTCGAGACAGGGTTTCTCTGTAGCCTTGGCTACCCTGGAACATGTGCCACATGTTTTCTCTCGTGTGGAGTCTGGTGGGAAAGGGGTGGGCAAAAAAGACACAAAAGTAGAAGGAGGGTGTGGAATGGAGAGAGGGTGAGAACGGGTGGTAGAGGGATGGATATGCTCAAGGTACACTGTGTATGGAAATGTCATAACGAAACCTTTTTCATTGGGAGTTTTCAGCCTTTTGACTTTATTTTAAAATCATGTATAATATGGCATATTAATATCCATAATAACTGTAATCTGATTGTGTGTGGCAGCCATCGTACATTGTTGTTCATTTCTGTTCTACTAGGTGCCACTTGTATAGAATACAAATGACGGCTTGGAAATGTCAGGACTGTTCAGGCATGTCTTAGACCCACTGTGTAGCTGAGGACAACCCTGAACTCCTGATCCTCCTGTCTCATACCAACATCCCTGTGATTATTTTTCGTTTTTTTCAGGAGCCTCCACACTGATTTCTGTATTGGCTGGATTACTTTACATTCCTCCCAACAGTGTATAAGGGTTCCCCGTTCCCTGCATTCTCACCAGCATTTGTTGTGAGCATAGACCTGCTTTCATGTCTAACAGTTAGAGGGCTTTACGGTCACTGCTGTGTAGCTCTCTAGTCACTAGGTCAGCTTTACAAAAGTCATGCTCAAATTGTTCACTTACTTGCACAGATATTTTCAAATACCTTGCCATACACTTGTAGGTAAATCAAGAGGCACTCTCACTTGTGTTGAGCTGGCTATTTTTCAGCTTTAAGATTAATGAAACGTGTTGATTTTACATATGAATAGTTGCATAAGTATTCATTCCACTGTTCTTTTAGAAGAACAAACATCTTTAACCCTCTGTTTGGATAATTAGGATTTGCAGTAAGACACCTCTTGGAGATTGAACGGCCATGTCAGATCTGTTTGGGCATATCCCTGCTTGGTTGAGTTTTAGTCTTAGAGCCTTCAGGAGAATCAGGTACGGAAGGAGACCTCAGGGAAGCTGTGATGAATCCTACAGGCTATGTGTGGATAATCCATGGNCATTCATGGTGTTTTTAACATAGGTGAAAGATGGGATCATCAGGCATAGTAATTGCTGCTAACATGTGACAGTCCTGCCTCTTGATCACCTCTGAGTGGGCCTTCTCCTTGTCTTTAAAGCACACATTTTGACTAGTTCAAATCAAGGATAGAACTCTTTTTCAGAACTGTACATGATCCCTCATCGCCAACTCTGGGTTAATTTGGGAGGATAGTGTAGGATAGGACATAGAAGAGATATGCATTAGGACTTTTAAAAAATACCCAAGAGCGCTCTCGCTCTCTCTCCTCTCTCTCTCTCTCTCTCTCTCTCTCTCACACTCACACACACACACACCACACACACACATGAGAGACAAGTCCATATTTTCATGAACTGTATGTGTGTTTTTGTGTGTATATAGTTGTGAATAATCATTGTGTAGAGTTGCTAATAATCATTGTGCTTTAAACATTTTTTGAGTTATAAGGACCAGAAGTTCACTTTATTTCTCTTTTTAGATAGTTCATTGTCAAGGCTTACTATATAAATAATTTAAGATAGGTTCTTATCTGTGGTTAGAGCATCAGAGGAATACTAGACACTCAATTAAGCATTTCTGTGTTTTTATACTTTGGAGGTAACTATGTGACAGTAGGTAGTTGAGGACCATTTGGCCAATTCTTAAGTTTGTTTCAGTTTTCACTGAATAGTCTGAAGTTTAATTAGAAGAAGCTGCCATCACATAAAAGAAGAAAACATTTTCATTTTGAAAGGCTGAATTGTTTTTCATTTTTGCCTTTTGGTAGGCATTTCCAAATATTCCTGGGGGTTCCAGGTTGTCTTGAATCTTGCTTATATTTCAGAGAAAAGAGCAATGCAGAGCTATGCCCATTGGGTATCCAGTGCCTCATAAGGTGTGCTGTATGTTTCCATTTTAGAAACTAGGTATTTCTCTTTAGCCCCCAGTAAACCTGGCCAAACACCTTGGTTAAGTCTTTTATGGTTGAAATGTATTACCAAGAAAGGTAAGTTACGATTATTGGGTTACCTGTTGTTTCAACAGTCTATTAAAAAGAAAATGAAACACTGAGTCGCNCAGAGCATTCTGTCAATGTTTGATTTGCATATGAGATACATTCAGGATAGAATCCAGACTAAAAATAAGCTTTCAGTTAAATATTACTTTAATGTATAGCCTTTATCCTTAATTACCAGGTCAACAAATGGAAAACCATTGCTTGATTTTATAGGTTAATGGCAAACCATAGTTCTCTGAGAATTTGCCACATCTAGTAAAAGTTCTAAAAGTGTGGTTATTCCTACAAGAAGAACAAATCTTATCTCTTTTCCAACTAGTGTTCAGAATCAGGTGGATGAAGTTATTGACGTAATGCAAGAAAATATTACAAAGGTAATTGAAAGAGGAGAGAGACTAGATGAACTGCAGGACAAATCAGGTACAGCCATTTCCGTATTTC
Source organism: Neotoma lepida (assembly GCA_001675575.1). Lineage (NCBI taxonomy): Eukaryota > Metazoa > Chordata > Mammalia > Rodentia > Cricetidae > Neotoma > Neotoma lepida. The sequence goes on along the minus strand of LZPO01045252.1, from coordinate 3,838 downwards.
CTGATATGATGAATATGTGTGCAGCTAATGCTACCTTCCATTTGTCTCACTGATGTTTAGGAATCATGGCTTAGGAAGTTAACATTCAATTCTTAAGACTGATGTTCATGGCTCAGTTTCTGCCCATTAATGCGAATGATCTTACTGTATTGTTTCTTTCTTACTCAGTTATGAACAGAGAATTTAAAACTTAATCGCCAAAAGTTAAATCCCCTCTATTCTCTTGCCCTGTTATATTGATATGCTTTGTGTTTTTTTATGATGTCAAGATGTCAGTCTGTTTTTTTAGTACTCCTTTCAAACTTGCCTAATATTTTTATTTTTGTCTTCTCTGGTAATCAGGGAGTCTTTCTTTACTGACAGGTGTTGGTCTCTGTGTCTGTGACGATTCCTAGCACATATTTGGACCTCAGTATTGTTTGAATGATGACTTAGGCTTTCCCTGGAAACTTAGCAACCTTTGTTTACAGGCAGCTGTTAGCCTTTGAGCCTGTAGTGGTTTTTGGCACACATTAGCCATTAGTGCTGTTTGAATGGTGAGTGGCTGCATGCCAGATTCATTCTTGACAGACTTGCCTGACCAGGAACATGCTCGGTTGCTTATTCTTTTCACTCAAAATCAGTTATCCCTGTTTTCTAAAAATTTAATTTTCTCTGTGTGCAAATTTTTTCTAGAGTTGTGCCAAAGTATTTGTTTTGTTTCTGGTGCTGGGATCTACTGTGTGCCATCAGGCATCGGCCCACGAGCAACAACCCCAGCCCCTACTGTTTTAAAAAACGTTTATTCCATTACTGTGTGTGCGTGCGCATGCGTTGGAGCACACAAACAGTGATGAACATGGAGAGGCTAGGGCTTTGGCTCTCTTCTGCCATCGTGTGGGTCCCTGTGTACCAAACTCAGGTCACCAGGCTTAGTGTCCATCTTGCATCCCCCTGCTAGTCTTATTTTTAAACTCTGTTTTCTTACCAGAATTAAGAAGTTTGTGTATATGAGCATTGAGGCCATAGGAAGGGTTCCTGAAATATTGAGTGGGGATGGGGGTGGGATTGGTTGAACAAACTGACCTTCCGTTGTGGGTTTTTTTGTTTTGTTTTTTCCAATGTAGACTAACAGAATTTGTGGAAAGAAATTTAAAAAGTAGAAATTGATGTTTTTTTTTATCTTTGTGTGACTAGATAACAGAATCCTGTTTTGTCATTTAATCCTTTTCTCCACCCTCTGTGTGACACAGAAAGCTTATCGGATAATGCAACGGCTTTCAGCAACAGATCCAAACAACTCCGAAGGCAGATGTGGTGGCGTGGATGCAAAGTAAGTAAGTGAGAAGGTGGGGGCGGGGGCAGAGAAGGACTCGAGGAGAAGGGGCCCCTTTGAGGAGGACANATGCTGGGACTGCCTTGTGTATTGGGAGGTTTCCTCAGCCTGGGACTGAGGAACCAAGCAGTGTCTGAAAGGCTGCCTCAGAGCTCGTTCCATGAACATAGCCCCATTTCCCAGAGATTGAGCATCTGGACACACGGCGATGACACACACTCTGCCCTGCTTAGCAGCACTTCTTCTGAGCGCTTTTGGAACCGTTCCTTATATGCAGAATGGTTTTTTCTTTTTTCTTTTCATTTTTAATAAAATGAAAACTAGACAGAAGTATGATTTTTCTCCTGGGGGAGAAAACAGAAGCAGTTGTTTGACAGAAACTCTCCTAACAAAAAGATCAAGGAAAAAGTCCCATTTTATTCCTTCGTTATTTCAACAAAATAAGAAATAAAAGAAAAATTTTAATAAGAACAAATGGAATCACTACACACTAATATCCTGCAGAAATGAATTTGCCTCTTAAATCAAGTATGAATGATCATGAAACAAATATCTTTTAAGATTTTATAGCAAATTTCATGTTATGAGAGCAAATCTTTCTTTTTTCCTCTTGAGTCTAGGTAAGCGTTTTTATTTTGTCAAAATCCTTAAACATGGGTTCATTGTTTTTAAACCCTCATTTTAGGGTTCAGCAATAATTTTTTNAAATCTGAATTTGCCATATGTTAAGGATTTCTTCCAGTAGATGTTTTGTTTCTATGAGTTCTGTCTGTTGACCTGTTAAATATCCTGTTTCCAGAAAGAGAATTGAGGAATGGAAGACAAGTTTCATTGCTCCTTTCGTATAGAACTTCTTTTTCTATTTATTTTTGTTTTCTTCAGAGAATAGACTTTGTATTTTCTTTCATTTCTTCTTTGCCTCATCTTCCTCTAATGTTTTTAGAGGGAGTTTAAGACACACAAGATTGTTGCTTTATACAGCTGCAGACTCAGGTAATTCTGCAGACCACTATAGCATCAAGCATCTAGTGAACAGTATAGTCATAGCACTTAGCAAAGACCACGTAAAGTGACAGGATTTTCTCCTTTGTTTTCTAAGGCTTATATTTCCTCTCTCTCTCATACACTAGTACTGCATCGTGCTCCTCTTCATCTGGGTCGTCTCCCGTGCCTCACTTTCTGGATTGACTTTCATGGTAGTGATTTAGGAAGGCTGTTATGGAAAAGGAGATAGAAATTAAGACATCAGAGGTTGCCAATGGCTGAAAGAGTTGTAGGGTTGTAATAGGTTACAGTTGGTTATCAGGGAACTTTTGGGGCCAGTGATGGGAATGTAATTGGTTATGATGTTTTAGATATTTCTTGCCCCAAATTGGAAACCAAGGATGAAAACTCTATTCAGTAAGGTGTTTTTAAATTTTTGTTGATATTTCCATATAAATTTTGTAAAGTTAATCCTAGTTCACTTTATATTAATAGGACAAATTAATATGTGTTTTGGGAAAGGTAGGAAAGCTATTATTAAATTCCATATGATTTTTAAAAAGTATTTTCAAGTTAAATAAAGGGTTAAAGTACTTTTTAGTAAAAGTCCAGGTTCAAGACTATTTTTACATTTTTAAGTTATCATAATTAAAGACATGGGCTTTTATATCCAAATTGCAAAGCTTTTTATTTATTTCTTGGGTCACTTTGCTGGTGTCATGGCTGTAATGTCATGAAATGTTAGCAGTTCTGTTTTTAAAATATTTTACTGATTCCTGTTTCTATTTATGGTTGTTATTAGAGTGAAATTCTAATATTGGAAAGACTGATTTTTTTTTTAATTTTTGAAATGAACCTTATTAAAAAAATCTTGGACATAAAAAGAAAAATCACACACTGAAATTAACCATTACATCTCAGTGACCTCTACAGTTAGAGGTCAGTAGCCATTCTGAAGCGGTGGAGCCTCTCACTGGGCTTTACACTTTCACTATCTAATATATTTTTATGCACTTATCTACTACCAATATCAATCTTTTTTTAGTACCCCCTCCTTAAAAAAACAAAAACAAAAACAAAAAACAGCTAGCCTAAACTCACTTTGTAGACCAGGCTAGCCTTGAACTCAGAGATGCACCTGCCTCTGCCTCCCAAGTGCTGGGATTAAAGTNATGAGTTTTCAGTTATATGAAAATGTTTGATGAAAGCAAGGCTTTTGACTCATCAATGAAATNAAATTAGTTTAAATAATGTATGCATTAAAAAAAAACAAGTGATCGTGACAATTTTATACATGAGCTTAAAATGTCAAGCAGCTGACTGAGAAATGAACTTAAGCTTCTCTTTCTAATTTGAAACTGACACAATTAAGTGTTATTATTCATAAAGAATCTAACGTATAGTCCTTGAAATGGAGACTAAAATATCGTGGAGGGTAAAATTTCTGTGAAGAAAATATGGTCAGGAAACAACTGACAGTATTCTCATGTACTTGGAGAAAACTGCTGTGATGAAGCCTGCTGGCATATGTGTAACAGC
>LZPO01045251.1:28570-41396 GCA_001675575.1 Neotoma lepida | reverse complement strand
TAAAGGAAAAGATTTCCTCAGGATAGGATAACACCCAGCTAAGCTTCCAAAGTGCAAAAGAGAGNGTAAGGCATTTTCTGCTCCTGGAAGGTGACTTTTTGAGTTATAATATGGCCACAAGACTACAGATATCAGAGTGGAATGTGGTGATTGGAATAATAAATGTCCCTCATAGGCTTGGACATCTCAACACTTGGTCCTAAANTGGTGGTACCACTTGGGCAAGTTTAGGAGATGTAGCCTTGCTGGAAGAAGTGTATTATTTGAGGCAGGCTTTGAGGTTTAAAAGCTTTATGCCATTTTCACTTTTCTCTCTGTGCTTCCTGCTTGTGGTTTGAAAAGTGAACTCTCAGCTTCCAGCTTCTAGCCACCAGCTCCAGCTGCCATACCCGCTGCCTGCTGTCATGCCTGTCTCTGTCATATGGACACTAGCCCTTTGGGATGTTAGCGCTAATAAACCCGTCCTTCTATAAGTTGCCTTGGTCATGGTGTTTTATTACAGTAAATAAAACAGTAACTAATACAGATTCCCAGGCTCACTGATCAGAAGAATCGATATTTTGAAAATGACCATAAAACCAAAGTCAACCTACAGATACAATGCTAACTCAACTGAAATTCTAGGGGGAAAATCCTAAAATTCACAGGCACAAAATATCACACATTGATTAAGCAATCANGAATGAAAAGGATAATGCTGAGATATTGCCACACCTGATTTCGAGTTACACTGCAGAGCCATAGAAAGTCAGCTCGGCCTAAAACAGACATGTAGATCAATACAAAGAATAGAATAGCATAGGATAGAGTCTATATAGCTTCATTATTTTTGACAAAGATGTCAAAAGTACACACTGGATAAAAGACATCAAATAGTTCTGGGAAAACCAGATGGATACACATAAAAGAACAAAACTAGAGCCTTTTCTCACACTCTGCACAAAAACCAACTCTAAATGAATCAAATACCTTAATGTAAAACTCAAAACTCTGAAACCACTACAGGAAAAAGNTGGGAGTACAATACAATAGATAGGCATATATAAGGACTTTCTAAACAGGTCTCTCACTGCTGAAAAAATCAGGTTGAATGATGACAAATCAGACCTCATGAAATGAAAAGTCTTCTTTTCGCACAGCAAAGAGACAGTTAAGGGAAGAGGCAGCTTACAAGATGGGAGAAAAATCTTTGCTAGCTATATATCTGGCTAAGGATTAATATCTAGAATATATAAAGAATTTCCAAAATAAGAGCTGACAGGATGGCTCAGAGGATAAAGGCGCTTGGCACTTGAAGATGCAAGCCTACAGACCTTAGTTCAATCCTGAACCCACATAAGAGTTTCAGAATAAGAGAACCAACCCCACAAGGTTATCTGCTGACCTCCATTTGTATGCTATGACACACATATGCAGCCACATACACCAATAATCAATACAATCTATATTTTCAAAATAAGCATCAAGAAAACACCTCAATTAAAAAATGAACTATGGATCTGAACAGAGTTCCCAAAAGAAATACAGATGATGAGTAAAACATTTTAAAAAGTGCTCAATATTGATAGCCAACAGGGAAATGTGAATTAAAGCTATGAGATTCCATGTCACCCTAGTTAACAAGAAAAAAAATGATGATAAATGCTGGTGAGGGTGTGGGAAAAGGCTGCCTTTATTTACTGTTGGTGGGAGTGTAAATTGATTCAGCCACTATGAAAATCAGTGTAGGAGTTTCTCAAGAAGTTAAAATAGACATTCCTTATGATTCTGCTATACCACTCTGGGGCATAAACCCAGAGGACACTATTCCCTGTAATGGAGATACCAACACATCCACATCCACATCTAGTTTCAGTAGCCAGGCAATGGACTCAGTCTAGATGTTCATTAACTGATGACTGGATAATTAGAATTGTGGGACATTTACATTATGGAATAGGATTCTCTTCAGCAGTAAGATGAGATTTGAAAGAATGGGATGGGATTGGAAAAAAGTTATGCTAAGTGAGGTAACCCAAGCCGAGGAAAAGAAACACCATATGCTGTGCCTCACATGCAGATTTTAGCTTCCAATTTTTAGATGTCTGTGTTTAATTAGCAACGAGCATCTATAGCAGCCAGGAAGCAAGAAAGGAGCCATAGAATGTGTGTGCTTGGAAGGACAGTGAAACCCAAGCGATATGAAACTGGACAGGGGGAATACAAAAAGCAGAAAGGGAAGGGAGTGCATGAATAGGGGAACGGTGGGGGCTGCAGGGCGGGGCATCAAAAATCAGGATGTATGAAAACCTAATAACTTAACTAAAAATTAATTTAAAAAGGGGTATACATGGTCATATTTCACTGTGTACGTGTGTGAAATTCTCAAAAATAAAGGAAAAATGTGTTCAAATGGAGGTACTCTGCATGGGTGGACAGTGCTGCTCCCAGAAGCCTTTGGCCTTTAAATTCCCAGTTCCAGGTGTGAAATAACTCCCTATAAGTTGTAACCCAGGGAGTCCCCAGAGGATCCCAAACCAGTAGAACAAAGATACCTTCAGTTGCCTGCCAGACCCTATTGCTGAAGACACCACACACTTTGAATACAGAGCACAGGAAACCGACATGGAAGCAAAAAGGAAGCTTCCTCCCTATTGGTTAGCATTCACATTTCCAGAAAATGTTATGCTGGCTGTTTAAGGAGAAAATTCATCAACAGACTTATCCAGCTGTGGACCCTGCATTCTTTAATACTAAACTATCAGGCCAGATGTAATAATGCATGACTTGATGCAATAGTGGCATGGCTGTTTGGGAGATAACCAATTATATTCTGTGTGGATCTAAGGCCTGCTTTGTGAGAGGGACTACATGCCTGGTACTGTAAATTTGGTCAAATGCTTATGCCTAGGAGGTTCTGAGTCCTAGGGGGGGATTGTCTGATACTTTGCTAAATGGACATGTAGTCACAAACTAGTGCTGCTTTCAATGTTAACCAGAGAAGCTTCTATTTGCAGAGAGTAAAGATAAATGCAGAGACTCATAACAAGTTAAAGTACTAAGAATGNATGACTATTNAGTCCTCAGCTCTAAACAGAATATCTATAATATTCCCTTGAAGGCCCAGAGAACACCACAAAACAGGGGTCAGGAAGAAGACAAGAGCTGGAAATGGGGAGGAGACCTATGAACCACTGTTTTCTGGATATGACAGATATGGCCATTGCAAACATGAAACACTATAGCTGTGGCTACTTACATAAGATGCACAGACACAAAATCATGGAAGTAGGAGGGGGCTATTTGGGAAGAAGAAGAGTTCAGCAGGCATGGAAGATGGCTGGGAGGATAACAAAGAATAAATNTGATTATGATACATTGCATACATCTATCAAACTGACAAAAATAAAAAGAAAATCATTTAGAACAACAAAAGGGGGATGTGTAGAAGGAGCTTGAGTCCAAGTAAGCAGGTTTCAAGGTGGATCTCAGCTTAGATCTCATGAAGATAAATCTCTAGGCTTTTTGTAGTTTTTTGTATTTTGACTGTTATATTGGGCTCAAAAGTTGTGGCCTGTAGCAGGCTTTCTTGGACCACCAGCCCTCAATTCATGACATGGAGACTTATTATTGGTTAAGGATGCTTGGCCTTATCTTATGCTTGCCCCACTAGCTCTTATAACAATTTAACCTGTTTCTCTTCATCTACATTTTGCCTTGGGGCTTTTACCTTAATTTCATTCTGAATGTCCTACTTTGCTGTTTCTTCTGTGTCTGTCTGTCTGGCAGCTGCCTGGATGGCCCCAGGCATCTCCCTCTCATTCTCCCTCATTCTCGCCTTCCTAGCCTAGATTCCTCCTCCTACTTATTCTCTCTAGAGAATATCCCTCTACTTCCTAGCTATTGGCCATTCAGCTTTTTATTAGACCAATCAGATGCCTTAGGCAGGCAAGGTAAAACAAATTCAACACATCTTTACATAGTTAAACATTTATTCTGCAACACAAACAAATGCAATCTATCTTTACATAGTTAAACAAATATTCTATTCCGTAACAGTGGCCTTTCAAAGAACAAGAGCTTTGGATAAGCTAAGGTGCTAGTGAAAGACTTTTGAGAGGTTGGCACACCTGTTTCCAGGTTTGAGGAATCTCATTTGGTAAGATCTTGAGTCTACAATAGAAATCTTGAGGTCAGGTGTAAGTAGGTTAGACTNGGAGTGGCCAAGCATGTTTTANTGAGGTTTCTTAGTTTGTTCCCATAGATTGAGTTGGATTGTGCACAAAAGAGGCTTCTCCCTNAATGGAGATTGCCTTGACGATTATGGCTAGAAAGCAGGAGACGCTGCAGCCCCAGAATATTGTTATATTGATTAATACTAAGGTCTGTTGCTAGTTGGAAAACGAGACCAAGTAATTAAGGGGCCTGACAAAGGAGGGTAAATAGGAGTCTTTAAAAGAGCGTTGTAGGATCTGGGAACTGCTTAGAGTCTGACCCCGGAGCCTGAACCAGGTAGGGAATTCCAGAGCCCGTTTCACCATCATCCCCTTCCTACTGTCAGCCCCCCCGCCCACTGCTAGGTTCTACTTAGAAGCTTCAGTGTCAGTTCCCTCTCCTCATCTCCCTCACCTATCCACTGCTATGATCTGGGACTGCATGGAAACCAACCCAGAAGCCCGGTCAAGAGACATTCAAAGCCGGTCTCCTCCCTACCTGTCTACCTGTCTATCAGCTGTCCTAACTAATGAGCTGATTTAGGACCACCCAGAGTCTGAACCTGGAATCCAGGGTGGCATCAAGCCTGCAAACCAAGTNTCATACAGCTGGTCTCCAATCTGACAGGCTGGAGTGACAGCAAATGAAGATCCAAACACCTACCCAACAAAGACAATCTCCATACCTCCACGCCAAGAAACATCACAAATATTCTAACTCCACATGCCTACATCCTGCTACAAAAACAACCAAGACTACATGCCCCTCCAAAATCCAGCATCACCCATTATAATATTCCCTGAGAAAAGAACTTAGTTGATACAGAAGACAAGAATTTAAAAATAGTAATTCTAAATATGCTCAAGGAGCTCAAAGAGGATATGAATAAATGTCTGAATGAAGACTATGGACATACAATTGAATGAAACAATGAGAACAATTAAGATATGAAAATAGAATTTAACAGAGAAATACAATCTTTGATGAAAAGAGAAATTGAAATAAAACTCAAAAATGAAAAACTCAGAGAAATCAAACAAAAAGCTCAGAAGAAAGCCTCACCAACAGTTTGAATGAAGTGGATCAGAGAATATTAGGTCTTGAAGACCAGGTAAAAAAATTGGGCTACTCAGTCAAAAAGAATGTGAAAACTTTAAAAATCCAGACACAAAACATCCAGGAAATCTGGGACACTATGAAAAGGCCAAACATAATAGGTGCAGAGGAAGGAGAATAAACCAAGGTCAAAGACACAGAAAATATTTTTAACAACCACATAGAAGAAAAACTTGCAAACCTAAAGAAAGATGTCTATCAAGGTTCCAGAGACATACAGAACACTAAATACAGGACCAGCAAAGAATCACCACATAACATATAATAATAAGACACTAAATGTGCAGAACAGAGAAAAGATATTTAAAGTTGCCCAGGACAAAGACCAAGTCACATATAAAGACAGCCCTATTAGAATAACACCTGACTTTTCAGTGGAATGAAAGACAAAACAGCCTGGACAGATGGTCTAAAAGCTCTGAATGACCATAGTTAGCAGCCCAGACTATGATAGCTAAAAAAACTGTCAGTCATAATTCAAGGAGGAAGAAATATGTTTCATGATAAAAGCAAATTTAATGATTTATATCCACCAAGTCGGCCNGAAAAATGATACTGGAGAGAACTGAAGAAAAGGTTAACAATATCTAAGAAGACACAAGGAATAAATAATACCAGGACAGGTAACCAAAAAAGGTCTAGCAAAAAATTACCACAATAAAATAACAGGAGTTAANAAACACTGTTCAATAATAAGTCTCAATATCAAGGTTCTTAATTCCCCAANAGAAAGACCTAGACTAACAGGTTGGACTAGAAAAAAGGACCCACCTTTCTGCTGCCATCAGNCACACGTCATCGTCAAGGACAGACACNGCCTTAGAGTAAAAGGATGGAAAAAGTATTCCAAGCAAATGGAAAAAAGAAACAAGAAGGCATAGCTATTTTAATCTGACAAATCAACTTTAAATGAAAACTAATCAGAAGAGACAGACAAGGATACTACCCATTAAAAGAAAAATCCACCAAGAAGAGATTGCAATTCTAAAGATTCACACACAAACACAAGGGCAACCAATTTCATAAAAGAAACATCATTAGATCTCAGTTCACAATCAATCCTAGCACAGTCATGGTAAGTTATTCAATACCTGACTCTCACCAATAAGCAGGTCAGCCTTGATTTGCCAAGATATTCCATGAACCCTTGTGGAGGAAAAGTCCTAGAAAGATGCTGAGTCTGCAAAAGCTGACTAATTAGAATCAGTGGTGTGGAAAGTTGGAATGTTAGAGGTCCAGAGCCTCTAACTAATTTCAATTTAGATTGGGCTATCTTTAGGCTCCNAAATAGCTATCTCTTGCCCAACTCTGTACTGGACCTAACATCCCGTGACTAACAGATAAAACCCTTTTGGAATTTATTAACTTAACAAACACTGGTTTCCCCAATCAAAGGGCTAAGAATGCTTTCAGATAGCATCTAACTTCTAAAGCAGAGTTCTCTCTGTATTGCTGTAACTGCCTATCTGATGTACTCAGCAAAGTATTTGAAAAATGTCTTGATTTATGTCTCTCTTTGTTCTGATACTATGAAAAATTTTATGAAACTGACTCCATGTTGGAACATTATATTTGAGGTGACCTATATCTGTGGTTCTGGGCCGTGGTCACTCCTACTTGGCTCTAGAATAAACTATCTCTTATTCCCTTTGAAGTGAGTGTTGTTTTTGTGTCAATACAATGAACAGGGACAGATTTTACCTTTAGGACATGTGTTTTCCTGTCTCTGTTCCTTTGGTTCTTGCAAAACTCTTCATGTCTTCATTGACTACATATCATGAGGAATGGAAGGTGACCACCAACTTTCTCAACTTTTATACAGTTTAGATTTTTCCGGATGATGCCACCCACAATATAGGTGGATCTTCCCACTTCAATTAATATACTTTATTGCCCACAGATANGCCACAACCCAACCTGATCTACACAATCCCTCCTTGAGACTGTCTTCCCAGGTGATTATGAACTGTATTCAGTTGATGATTAAAACTAATTATCATAATGAGGGATCCAAGTGGGATCAAAGCTGTCAGAAGGAATAAAAAGGAGCTGCCTAANTNCGCTGGCTCATTTATTTCTGAGTGACCCCTGCTCATTATCTTTTTAGTCTGGTTTTCAGTGACTGGTTGCCACTGCTTTGAGAGTTTGACTATCTTCAGTAAGGCCATGATTTCAGAGTCATATATTTGGTTAGAGCTTTTGTGTTGCTGACGATCTCCTTTACCAAATGTCAGCAGAGACATGNATGAACCACATGGAAGGTATTGACTGAGTCTGTGTAGATATAAGCCTCATATTTGCCTCCAGCTGAAAGAAGTAGGTGAGGGCAGTAAGATTGGCTCTCTTGACCTGTGAGGCTTGGGTCATGGAACCTTGGCTGCGGCAGTGAGGTAATAAGGAAGGACAGACACACAGATACATGTACAGAGAAGCTGGAATCAGGTGGTAGTATGCCCTTTGATGGGTGGTACCTACTACCCCAGCAACCTCAAACCTCGACATGTTTATGAAATGCAGCACGTAGGGGGAGGAGTTAGCTAGTCATTGTAGGAGGTGTCTGTAGGCCAGAAGCCTCAGGCTATAAACACATGAGAGGAGGAAGCTACAGTGGCTAGATTTTGTATACAATGATAATTGTTCATAAACACTCAGACTTGAACCAGAAGAAGAAGGCTTTGACAACTTTGAACCTGATCCCTTTGGGGAAATGGTTTTGCCAACATCCCATGGGTTCTAGGTCTTGGTCTTTAGCATAGCTGTAACCATGGCAACGATACACACTCACTCAAGACTTTACTCACTCTCTCAGGTCTTCCTCCATTACCTACAGTTAGCCTTTTGTACTTATGTGGTACTGCAGGGACCAGATAATTCAATGACCTCTGTGAGTCTAACAGCTGTCTACCTCAATACCCAGGTCCCATGTTCCTATCAATGAACCATGTGGTCTTAGGATAGAAGTATTGGCACAGAGAAGAGGTGTCTTAGGTATAGTAGTAGGGTAGCATGGTTTAGGGGTTGGTGAGGTTTGATACTGACTTCTAGGGTCCCCAAATGAAAGTTTGATATTTGTGAATACAGATATTGGAAATCTAGTGAAAAGCATTAGAGTTTAANGTGTCTAACATATGCTGGAGTATAAATCAGTGAATCTTTGTTCCAGTGTAAGTTTGTATAGTTTTTAAACAAGAGAGTGATAAGGCTAAAGTTCAGAGACACGGTTAAGGTTTCTGACAGGTAGGCTCGCAAGTACCTAGTCTCAGCATTTGGATGAGGACCCCTAGAGCAATTTCTTTCATGAGTATATAAGAAGGGCTTTCTTAGGTCCAATAGGGCCAAAAAGGGGCAATTATTAGGGGTTATTTAAAGGCTTCTCTGGTCTTTTCCATGTTGAGACTATGTGATAGTTAGTTTTAATTGTGATTTGACCAAATCTAGAATCACCTATGGGCATGCCTTAGGGGATTATTTGAGTTGCATCAATTGAAGAGGAAAGACATGCCTACTCCTGTGGGTAGTGACATTCTCTGGCTAGGATTCTGAACTGTATACGTGGAGAAAGGGAGCTGAGCAGCAATAAGCATCCATTGCCCTTGTTTAAGGATATGATTTGACCAACTGCTTCAAGTTCCTGCTATGCTGACTTCCCTGCTGTGATGGACTGTCCTCTTCAAACGTGAGCCAGAAGAAAATGTTCTCCTATAAGTTTCTATTGTCAGACGATTTTATCACAGCAATATAAAAACAAGACAAGAGTCCATTTTAAAGACTTGTCTCTGCTCACCATAGGCCTCATAAATAGGTTTAGCTGTGAGTCCAAACTGGGGAATCAGAATACCCTGTCATTCTCAGAAAGCTACATGTGGTGATTTGATTGNGAAATGTTTGCCATAGGCTCAGGTACTGGAACACTTGGTTCTCAATTGATGGCACTGCTTGGAGAAGCTGGGAGGTCCAGTCTCACTGGAGGAAGTATGTTGCTGGGAGCAGGCTTTGAGAACTTGTAGCGTCACTCCACTTGCAGTTTGCTTTCTCTGCCTAGTACTTGTGTTTAAAGATGTGAGCTCCTGGCTTCCTGCTCCTGACACCATGCATTCTGTTGCCATGCTTCTGCCCCAACATGATGGACTTGTATACAGATGGAACTAGAAACTCAAATGAACTCTTCCTTCTATATATTGATCATGATATTTCATCATAGCAGCAAAAAAGGAATCAATACAGCACATAATATTTGTTTTTGGCAGTTTCTTATGGTATCTAGGTAAGGGCCATGTCCCTGGAGTTAGCACTTATCCCAGTAATTATATTTCTTGAGGAGATACTTGTGACTTGGATGGGGCAATAGTAACCACAAGATGCCAGTTAGTGTAACATTCAAATGGTATCTAGGTTCAAGGTGTCTTTGTCTGGGCTGCAGTCAAGCAGATAATCTATATATTATAGATAAGGCTGAATGATCCTTTAAGACTTGCCCANACAGGTGGGGACTATTTTGGAAGCCCTAGGAGAGGACAGTCTAAGTTATCTGTTGACTTCCCTGAGATATAGGGTCTTTCCACCCTAAGGAAAACAGGAACTGGTCTGAGTGTCCCAGGACACAGAACAAAGTATCCTTTAGGCCTAGGACTACCCACTTTGTGGGGGTTTAAAGGTGTACAAAGACTAGTGTTGCTAACGACTCTGAAGTCTTTTACCAACTGGTATGTGCCATCAGACTTTTTGACTGCCCAAATAAGCATATTGCAAAGGGAAGTACAGGGACAGAGTAGGATGGTGGCCTAAAACCTAAGATTGATGGTTTGTAGTCAGAGGATCTGGGGAAGGGGTTGGAGGTTTGAGGAAAATTTTTCATGAGGGTTGTGGACAGTGACCATCCAGAGAAAGGAGTATCACAGTCTTCAGTGGCTGGGAAACAGAAGGCTCCATCCTAGTGGATACCTGGGTGTGGGGATCCAGGAGTGCCAATAGAACAACTGAGTCTGTGGCCTTGACAGTAGCTGATTTTTGATGTCTTTCCTCAAAGTGGGTGTAGGGCTACTGAGTTACAATAGTAGGGAATGTGTAAAGATTGTTTTCCAGAGGCACATACTAGAGGGAGTATGAATTGGTCCTATTGAGGTCACCTTACTATTCTAGTAAGGAAGGTCAGAAAAATGGGTCTGGGGATAATCAAGGTAGAACAATTAGCCTCATATTAATTAAGACATTAATTCTAGTGCCTGTGACATCCAGGATCAACCAAGGCTCTTCATAGAGATGGCGAAAGGGAGCCTGTCAATCAAGCTGGAGAGGAGTTCCCCGTTCCCTGTGAGTGCCCCACAATCCAGAAACAGAGTCAGAGCAGCTGACATGTCCTCAGCACTTTTTTAGCCTCTCTTGGTGTCCTTTCTCATTTGTAGACTTTACACATGTTTGCATCCATAGATATGCACATTCATGCATCACAAGCTAGGATCGGTTTATAATAGAGAAGGTGTGATGTGGTTTTGTCTTTCTGAGTTTGGGTCCTACCTTAGTTAGGGTTTATACTTCTGTGATAAACACCATGACCAAAAGCAACTTTGGGGGAGAAGGGCTTATTTGGTTTACACTTCCACATCACATCTAAGGAAGTCAGGGCAGGAACTTAAGGCTACTCACTCTATTCCTCATGGTTTGCACAGACTGCTTTTTAAATCAAACTCAGGACCACCTGCACAGGGGCACTACTCNCCTGTCTCCTAGGGCTGGGCCCACTCACATCAATCATTAATCAAGAAGATGCACTCCAGACTTACCTATAGGCAGTCTGATGGAGGCATTTTCTTAACTGAGGTTTTTCCTCCCAGAAAGCTCTACCTAGTGTTGGGTTGATATGANAAAACAAAACAAACAACCCCCCCAAAACAAACAATAACAAACCCTAACCAGAACAGGTCACTTTGATTAATATATTTTCTAGATCCATTCATTTTTCTACATCTTTCATAATTTAATTCTTCTTTACAGCTAAACAAAATTCCATTATATATGTGTACCACATTTGAATTGTTTGTTTATCCACCGATGGGCATCTAGGATGGTTCTATGGTCTTGATGTTGAGAGTACAGCAACGAAGAACATGATGTATCATTGCTTTTTCATACCTTCTCTTAAGCACATAATTACAGTGCTTAAGATACAATATCCTATGTTGAAACAGAGAATCACTTTAATTCTTTCCTTTTCTTGTCTTTCTTTTATTTTTTGAGATTATAATATAATTAAATCATTTCCCCCTTCCCTCCTGTCAAACCCTTGTTTGTTCTTTTTCAAATTCATGGCCTCTTTTTTTTTCATTACTTGCTGTTACATGCATATATGTATATGCACACACATACACACCTAAATAGAACTTGCTCAGTATGTATATCTGTCTCTTATACACATCTAGATGTGTATAAGAGACAGGTCTATTTCTCCAGCTCTCAGCATTCCTTATTCGCCTGGAGTTCTTAGTGTAGTGTTGAGGCCTCATGTCCATTGTTGTTCTTGCTCAGCCCATTTTTAGGCAGTCCTGTTGGTGAGATTTTATGGGTACAGCTTCTGACATTACTAGGAGACACAGTCTCATAGCAAANTCCCTGATCCTTTGGTTTTTAAGATTTTCCTCCCCTTCTTCCATAATGATGCCTGAGCCTTAGTTATGGGAATGGTTTTGTAGATGTATCCATTGGGATTGAGCTCTGCGTTTTGATCAGCTGTGATTTTCTATAATCATCTTTGTCTGTTGCAAAAAGAAGTTTCCTTGATGATGGGTAAGAACTACACTTATTTGTGGGTATAAGGACAAATACTTAGAGTATAGTTACAGAGTTTTCTGGTTTAGTAAAGTGGTGGTTGTAGTTTCTTCTCCAAGATCTGTATCTTCATTTGCCCTGGGGTGGTTGGCTAGGTTTCCATGACCAGGCATGAATTTTCCTCTTGTTGAGTAGGTCTTAAGTTCAATTAGAGAGCTGTTGGTTACTGCCAAAGTATGTGTGCCACTACTGCACCTGNAAGGTTATCATGCCATGCTAAGTAGGACTGTTTGTTGCTTCCCTTCTTTAGAACCTTATATGGTGCCTTCTGGTACCATGCAAGCTAGTCCCCAAGGAGGAGGCTTTCAGGTCAGTTCCAGCTCAGAGGCTCTGCATTTGAAGTGCATGGTGTCTTCATCAATAGGGACTTACCTTCCCTTCCATTTCTAGTGGGGAACCAAAGGCAATAGCAGTAGCATATAATGTTTTGGGACTCTCTTAAACAACCCTGACCAACAACTCAAAAGAGGGCGTCTCATGTCTGGTGTTGGGGTTTTTGATAGGTTTTGGCTATTGGCGGTAGCATTGTTAGCCCAGATGAGAACNCATATGTCTATGCATGTGTATTATAGTCTTTTTTAAAGGTGGTATTGTAAGAAGAACTTCTAACCAGTCTTATTAATAAACACGCGGAACAAGAAATAAGGGTGAAAATCTGACAGAGATCAGAGGAATTAGGAGCAAGCCACCACTC
>LZPO01045250.1:19187-41485 GCA_001675575.1 Neotoma lepida | reverse complement strand
CCCTACAATGCTGCAGGCTGGCCCAAAGCCTGTGTTGATGTTCTCAGGAAATAGGGGTAACCCTTTGTTTCATAGCAAATGCTGCCTAGTGAGTTTATGGCATAATGTTGGGGGCCCCTGATGGCCCATAAGGCTGCGGACTGTATTGCCCTGCCTAGGTATCTTAGTTGCTGAAGCTCCCCTGTGGAGAAAGCCGTAGCCCCGCCTGGAGGTGAGGCCTAGTGGGCCTTGGGGCATCTCCTGGACCATGTCAGCCAGGCTGCTCTGAACTAGGCTTTCCTCGGTGGACAGCCAGGTGCCTGGTGCAGCAGCATCAGGACCCTGATACTCACATGATGCCCATTTCCCTCCAGGGCATCTTTGTCCTCCTGTTCCACTGCGTGACCCACAGGGAGGTTCGGAAGCACCTGAGGGCAGTGCTGGCCGGGAAGAAGCTGCACCTGGATGACTCAGCTACCACAAGGGCCACCCTGCTAACGGTAGGAGGTGCCAGAGACCCCTCCAAGCCTGGGAGCTGTTGGCATTGCTCATGGCAGGGTTGGGAGCTGTGAGCACCAAACTATGCTCCGCTCTGTGGGCTTCATCTTAGAGCTGTCCACACACCACAGGGCAGAATTGTCCTGGCAGTGTCTCTGTCCAACTGTATTCTCACTTGCAAGGTCTTTGGAAGATATAGCCAGGACAGGTATCCATAGGACAACCAGAAGCAGTGTCCATAGGGAGTGAGGTGTTATCACTGTGTGGGCCAGGGGCACATGAGGCTTTGCCATGAAGCTCAAGTTTGCAGCCCTGTCCCCCCTTCCCCTGGGCTAGCAGGGCCAGTCAGAGTGCTATCATGGGGGACTGCTCAGGGGCAGTACCAACCTCTGTGGCTTCTGCTCATCAATGGTCTCCCACTCTTCCCCCTAGCGCTCCCTCAACTGCAACAACACATACAGCGAAGGACCAGACATGCTCCGCACGGCCCTGGGCGAGTCCACAGCCTCTCTGGACAGTACCACCAGGTCAGGCCTCTGTACCCACTATTTTCTTGGGAGTAAACAGCACCCTGGCTAAGTCCTGTTGTTCAGATGCCCAGTCTGCCCTCCATATGCCAGCAAGGCTGTTTCATCAGTTACTGCTGTTGACAGAGCACAAATGGGGTGGATTTAGAGGCTCTTCCAGAGCCTCATGTGGCCTCCCGTAGTACACGCTCTATGACATTGACAGCCCATCACTGTCACTCAGGGACAGTGCTGAGTCTACTCCACTTCTACCCTGTCTAGGGATGAAGGGGTCCAGAAGCTCAGTGTGTCTTCTGGACCAGCACGTGGTAACCATGAACCAGATACATCCTTCATCCCTCGGAACTCCAAGAAACCTCATGGTATGGTTTCCCCTGCAGGCACCAGAGCCCCTGCTCCTTTCTTGCCTTCCTTCCCTTTTTTGACCCTCCATCCCTGAGGTACTGGACTGCATACACTCTGGAAGAGCATTGGTGGCCTCATGCTCAGTTGGAGTCAGGGCCTGAGCTCCCTCTTCTACCCTGCCCCTGCAGGCCCCGACTCTGACTCTGACAGTGAACTGTCCCTGGATGAACACAGTAGTTCCTACGCCTCTTCACACTCATCAGACAGCGAGGACGATGGTGGGGATGCTGAAGACAAATGGAATCCGGCTGGGGGCCCCGTCCACAGTACCCCAAAAGGTGAGCAGTGGAGACACAGCAGGCCAGAGTGGACTTCCAACAGTAGGCTATGGGCACGCCTCAAGCTCAGATTGGAACAGAAACCCCAGGAAGTTGCCCACACCTTCTGCTGGGCAGAAGCAGGAATTTGAGGTCTTCCACAGACTATCATTGTGGAGGGCTGGACAAGACAGGCAAAGAGCAGCCAGCATGTGGCTCCCAGTGTTGGGTGCAGCAGTGGGGATCACATACCAGGGTCCCCAACATCAAGATGTGGTCTCAGTGTCTCCATCTTTAGCGTATGACCCTGCTACTCCAGCAAGCCAGAATGAGGCCAAGGCAACTCTTGGGGTCCACCAGACCTGGGGTATTACATGGGTGTGGCTCTAAGTCTAACCCAGTGTCATTCTTATCTCAGATGCTCTAGCCAACCATGTCCCAGCTGGCTGGCCAGATGAAAGCCTGGCTGGGAGTGACAGTGAGGAGCTGGACACTGAGCCCCACCTGAAGGTGGAGACCAAGGTCAGCGTGGAGCTACACCGGCAGGCACAGGGCAATCACTGTGGTGACCGGCCCCCTGACCTGGAAAGTGGGGTCCTGGCCAAGCCAGTGGCTGTGCTCAGCAGCCAGCCCCAGGAGCAGCGGAAAGGTACCTCAGGAGGGCCCTGCTGTGTCCCTGGAGCAAACCCTCATGCAGCACATGGGATAGGAGCAGGAGTCCTTGTTCAGCAGGTTGAGGGGGTTCCTGTGGAGAATTTGGGTTGGGCCTGGGCAAGTCAGTAAGAACCAGGCCAGGTGCATTCACTTGCTCAACACCATCCATCCCCAACTGAGCCACTGCACCTATGCCTGCCTGGACTGACTTGGTGGTCTCCTCCCTCCTCCCAGGCATCCTGAAAAACAAAGTCACCTACCCACCACCACTGCCAGAGCAGCCATTGAAGTGCCGGCTTCGAGAGAAGCTGGCAGACTGTGAGCAAAGCCCCTCGTCCTCCCGCACGTCCTCCCTTGGTTCTGGTGATGGTGTCCGTGCCACTGACTGTGTTATTACCATCAAGACTCCAAGGAGGGAGCCAGGCCGTGAACATCTCAACGGGGTGGCGATGAATGTATGCACAGGGAGTGCTCAGGCCAATGGCTCTGACTCAGAGTAAGTAGCCTTGGATTCCAGGGCTTTGTGAGGGTGGTGACCACCAGCTTCCCCCATCCAGGGCCCCTAGAGCACCCAGGCTTCCCCTCGCACCTGACTGGGAGTGTCTGCCCCGAAATGACTTTGGATTCCATCCACTTGCCACCGTCACTGACCCTCCACACACCTGGCAATTCTTCCCACACACAGAGGCAGTAATGAAACTTCAATTTGAACCATCAGGAAACCATGAGGCACAGTCAACTCTACAGACTGCCAGTCAAGCCCTCGGACCTTGAAGCCTGGGACTGCTGCCTGTGGGGCAGGCAGGCCCTTGGTATGAGGGTCCCTGCAATGGCAGCTGGCTCTTCACAGAATGTCCAGATGGGAAGCCCTTGGCCCTCTCAGGAGCTCAGGGCCCATCAGACCCTGTGACAAGTGCCAAAACCACAGGCATGTCTCAAGAGGGAGAGATGGACTTCAGGCTGGCATGGCTCTGTCCCCAGACTGCAGACAGAACCCCAACTATGCTGCTGATCTGGCCACAAGAGGCCTAGACAGAAGCCATAGAGCCTGAGCTGGACTTGGTGAATTACTATGCCAGGCCCTTTGGCTTGCCAGGACTCAGCTACCAGACACAGGCAAGGCCCAGATGTCCCTGCAGGCATCTCCTTGCAGTACAAACCAATAGTGACTCAGTCTCAGTCTCTGCAAAGGTACCCTGTTGCTGTTTAAAATTGTAAATACATAGTAAATCTGTCCTGGACTTGGAGATGGGTACCTGTGTATATTTTACAATGTTCTGACTTTGCTGACACTGGAGAGCCATGAAATGGCATCTCAATATATTGCCCAAGGAAGCTTGCACAATTGTACTTGCATCTGGAATGAGTCAACACAGCTGGTCCCACAGTGCCCAAGTAGGGAGGACATGGGCTCTGAAGTTGATACAGCCATCACCAACTCCTGCAGCTGCTTCCAGCCAGCAAGCCAGGGAGTGTGGGTGTTCTGCTGGCCTTTGGAGCACACAGCTGTGTGCGCTCAGCTCCCTGTATCCAGGATGGGGCTGGCCTGTGATGTGTGGCTGCCACAGCTGATTTCACACAGGGTGAAATCCCGACCACTCTGCCACCCCCACCCCCTTGTGCCAGGTCTACTCCCAGTACTTCTCTGGAGCTTCCCAGTCAGCCCGGTACTGCAGGGGGAGAATTTCTTTGTTCCTGCTCCCCACAGGATCTCAGAGTGCTCATGTTCCTGATTCAGAGGGACCCCTGAAGTCTTTCAAGATGTCACATTCCTTCCTGCCAATGTTCTACTCTTTCAAACTCCAGAGCTCTCTGGGCAGGCAGGGGCTCCACCCCCGAAATCTGACCAATTACATCATTTTGCTTTAAGTGGCCAATTGTGCAGAGAAACAAAGCTACAGTCCCACTTTTCAATGGTTACCAAATTTTTTTGGAAACTCACACCAAGAACTGCTGTTACTGGCCCACCGCAAGCCACCATGCGGCCAAGCCCAAGGGACTGGGGCCCAGAGTTATTCAGACACGTCTACCTGGGCATTCACTGTTATTTGAGTCGGGTGTAGGTGAAGCGTACAGATGCTCTCGAATGGGAGACACTAACCGAGGCTGTCAAATGCAAGGACTTTCACAGCACGCTGCACTCTGATGAGGGCACGGGACTGCTAAGGATGATTGACTTGTGTGAGTGGAAAGCCTACATGACATAGTCTGAGGTCACTCACTGCCATGAGGTTTGAAGGCAGGCCCCAAGTGGCCTCTGAAGATGGCAAGGATACAAAGAATGACCTGGCACCGGAAAGCTTCGGTCTCCAGGAGTTGGAGCACTGTGATCGCTCACAATTCCACAACTCCATGCTACCCCAGAAGGTGGAGTTTTTAATTTGAGCACAACTGTTACCAAAACAAAACAAGCCGTCAGTTTTAAACTGTTTTTATGACCTAAGACTTTATAGATTCAACACTGGAGGTTTTTAACAGGTGTATTTATTACTGTTCAACACTGGATGACAACACAGGTGAGGCACATCTATAATAAATTAAAATTTTTGGATTTGTACCCATGTTGTGCTGGGTGTTTCCTGTCCCCACTGACCCTGCTCCCTAAGGTGACAGGAGAGGGACTCCTGAAGACAGCCTCAGGCCTCCAGTGGGATGCGGGTGGCAGACAGGCCCATGGAGTATTGTCATTTTCTATTCATGTGCAGGCCTGCCATGACATGGATGGACTTGCCCAAGTTTTCCAGTTCTTCAGTCTGTGTCTTTATCAAATTTGAGAATTTAAGAATTTAGATTTGTGTGTATGGATGTCTCTGCCAGTGCTCTTAACCACTGAGCTGTCATCTTTCCAGCCAGGAGACATTTAAAAAAAGAAAAGAAAGTTTGTGGACAGAGACCAGAAAAGGGCATCCAGTGTCTTCTATCACTTGCACCCCATGAGGCAGGGTCTCTTCTTGAACCTGGAGTTTCTGAGTTTGTTTTTCAGGTAAACTGGAAGCCAGCAAGCCTCACTAGTCCTGTCTCCTTTCGGAGATGGGGTTACAGGCATGTGCAGGCCACGTAGCTTATGTGGGTGCTGAGTCCAAGCACCCACAGTCCTCAGGATTGCAGAGCAAGCACTTTTAACCACTGAGCCATCGTGTTGCAGTCTCCAAATCTGGGAACTTCTCCACCATCCTTTCAGTTTGGTTTCCTGCATCTACCTCCTCCTGGCACTGTAGTGACATGTTAGACCCTTTGGTGCTGCTCTGATGTCCCACTGGTCCCCAACCTCTCTTCTTCTGCAGATCTGAGCACTCATGATAGTCATGATGCTCACTCAATTCTGTGCCTACACGGCTACTGAGCTCATCTGGTGAGCTGCTTACATTTCAAGTGTGATTTTCCATTTTACAATCTGGTTCTTCCTTGTACCGACTGCTCTGCATTCCCCTTCATCTCCTAGGCACGGTGGACTGGTGTTCTACCCTCTTTGGTGCTGCACACATCTAATGACTTTAGGAGTCCACCGTCATCTTTCTCTTGGCTTTGGGAACTCCAGTGGCATCTGGAGTTCCTTTGAGCCCAGGCCTGGTTAAACCCTCATCCTAACTTCGCAGCAACCTGGTTGGCTCCAGGCACTATTTCCTGGGAGTGCTGTATCCAGCCCTCACCCCTTTTCTTGATTCCTGTCCAAAAAGGTGAGTTTCCCAGACTTTTAGTCCCCTGTGCTGTCTCACATATCTGCTCAGTGGTGCTACCCTTGGGAAAAACTAGGAGCAGAGAAGTAGTGGGCACCTTTCCCATTGGCCCACGGGTCCCTTCCCCAGGGTTTCCACCTGGTGTTGCTGTACAAAGAGCCATCCCAGGCCTGTAACCTATGCACACCTCCCCACTAAAGGTCATCTTCCAGTGTGTTTTTTCCTCACACATACTTGCGCACTTCTAGAGTGACACGTGTGCACTTGAACCCAGTGCCAACCTGACAGGAAAACACTGGCTTCCATCTGGTGTGAGTGGGCACTGCCAGGGAAAGGGTTATCTCACACATATCAGTTTTCCAGACAAGGAGAGGCCTAATACAGATAACTCTGCCTTCCTTTTGGAGAGAGCTCAGGCCCTAGGGTTAGGGGAACAGGGCTACAGCTCTCCCCATGCCTGCTGGACCACATGGAGGCTCAGTGTAAGGAAGACAGCCACAGCAGCCCACTCAGGCCTCCAGCAAGCCCCAGACACAGTGGTCAGACTACTCGACAGTTTTATTTAACGCCGTTCCTGCGCAGCCTCCATGCACTACACTGTGGAAGAGCAGCTCCATCAGGGCCCTTGAGGCAGGCCCACCAGCCAGCAAATGCTTCCGGTATACTGGAGCCCCAGCGCAGAGACGCTCCCTCCTCAGGTGGCTCTGCAGCCAGCCAGCCAGACCACTGATTCTGGCAGCACCAAGCCCACCACTGACCATCTGCCCCAGACTTCTCTAACGCTTCCTCCCAGCAGCATGGCCTTTGTCAGGGTGTGGGGTGCAGGCCTGGGCTGTCACTGGAGACCTCAGAAGCCACTCTGGTTCTGTTCTTGCCCTTCTGGAGTGTGTAGGCAGATGGCCCTAACCGTAGGATTTTCCCACTGCCAAGACACTCATCACCCTTGTAGAACACAGCAAACTGGAAAGAAAGGGGTAGGGAGAGGATTACACTGTGTGTGTGTGTCTCAGACTCCAGGGCAGAGCTGGCCAAGCTCCTGACCTAATGAGGACAGCAATGTTGAGGCCCCCATTCTACCTCCCACTGCCCCACTCACCTGTCCCAGGGCAAGGGCCCGCACAGCCTTCACAGCTGTCACCCACACAGTGCCATCCTGGTTGAGTGTCAGCACACAGGGCACTGTAGGGAAAGTTATGAGATGGGTGTGGGTCTGCTTCACTGCCAACCACAGCCCTGGGGAGAAACAGCAGCCTGTGGGTGCAGGGATGCCCAACATCCTTCCTGCTGGAGGACAGGGCAGTGCCCAAAGGGCTCAAAGCTGCCCTGGCTATGGACCTGACACCTCAGATAGCATATACTGTAACTCAATCCCTCGTACTAGGACCCAGCTCCCAGCAATTCTGACAAAAAGACATTCCTGTACATTAGCCCCCTTTCTATGGCAGGCACAGGATAACAAGTTTTGAACCTACATAATATCAATGACGGGGACTTCCTGGTGTGCTCAAAGGCGTACTGCGCATGTACACATTCTCTCTGGTTTAATCTGACCCCAGGGAGCTTAGCAACAAAGGCCCCTTCCATCCAGTCACCTAGTGGCATCTGGTGGCGGAATCGGAAATGGCACTCCATCATCTTGTCTCTGACCAAGGCAGCAGGTGGTTCCTCAGCAATCCAGTGCACACGGTTGGTCCTGAGCAGGTCCCTGTACAGAGCTGGGTGGTCTACCCGGGGAGCCTGCGGAGTGGAATACAAATGTGATCCTTTGAGGGGAGCAGCCCTCACCCCAAAGCTCTCAGCAGGTATCATTAATAAGAACAATCCTAATAGCATATCCTTAACTAATTATAAGCCAGCCCCACCCGGCTGCATGTGTCAGCCCACATGTAGAACCCATTTCAGCAGCTTAAGCGTTTGTTCACCCTGGTTTTCAGATGAGAAAGAAACAAGAGAGAACGGCTGGTCATGGGGCAGTAGCAGAGGGCAAGTGTGAGATTCCCCCCACCTCTTGTCACCCCCCCCCCGTCATGTTCTGAATTGTTTTCTATTCCTAGAGATGTAGGTCAGCCACACAACTGGCCTCTTGGGAGGGTCATGGATCCCACCAGCAACAACTGGCTGAGGAAAGCAGGGGCTGAAGGAAGCAGGACCCCAACCATCTGGGTGGTTGCAGAATTGTGAGGCTGGCCCTGGCCTGAGTAGTTCTCACACGCAGGACTGGTTCTGAAGTTCCTGTTCCCATCACCACTAGTCCCTGCACAGAAGAACCCTGGTGCTGCCTAGGGCAGCCAAGTCTGCCCTGGGGCAGAACATGGAACACCAAGTCCTGAGATTCTGGGTGCTAGGACACTAAGATCATCTAGGCCCTTTAGCTAATGATCCTTCTGGCTTTTCTCAGCAGGCCCATCTGAGAGCTTATGCTAAAGATGCCTTAATTCAAAGCCTGAGTAGGTGTTTCCCATGCTGCTCTTCTAGAAGACTTCTATGGTGAAGTCTGTGGCCTAGGGGCCTGTGAGTCCTCCAGCATCTCTGAGCACACCAGCTGGCTGGCAGCTCAGTCTGCCTGAGCAGGGTTCCCACCCTTGCACTCCTGAGAGCAGGATTCAGTGAGTCTGTCAGGGTTGGGGCTGCCATGTATGCACAGGCAGGATGCCAGCAGTACCTGCTCATCCATCCCCACCCAATTCATAACCCCAAATATCTCTTGATACTGTCAATCTCCTTAAAGCTTGCTCTCTTGGAGAATTTCTGCACCAGAGCTAGGACAGACAAGAATGGGCCAGGGTCCCATGTGACCAAGGGCATGGCTTGGTCCTGGCTCAGCCTGGCTCTAGCCTAACTACCTTGGCCCACAAGGATTTCTAGGACACTCTCATGGAGGGTAGGTAGGAGGGCTGAACGGGTACTATGACAACCTCCTCTCCATTAGATAACTTTTCGAGTTATCTAATCTGAGTCTCATCCTCCTTTGCAAAATGGGGCAGCTTTTCTAAGAATGGTTGCAATGATTGCCACACGGCCAGCACACAGCAAGAGTCTAATGATCTTTTATATGAAGACCTGTTACCTTACCCCTGTCCCAAGAGCTATGGAGGACAGGTCTGCTGTTCCAGGCCCTTGGGCACTCCAGTTACTACCTGTTTTATTGGCACAATTTCACTCACCACAAGCACGTCACCCTTGGTGCCATCCTTCTCCACCACGTACCAGGGCTCTCTCAAGCCGCTGATCTTAGCTCTCTGGCCCAAAGTATACAGGAACCAACCTATGAAACAGTGTTCCAGAGGGCACATCTCAGCCCTCATAAATGGGAGGTTATAGACTGCTCTGGGGCATGCTGACTTTAAACTGTAATTCTCTTGGCTTAAAGGGCTTAGTCCTAAACACACACCTGTGCACATTCCACCAGGCCAGGACCTGGGGGATATGACAGTGACTGGGATGGTACTGAGCCTGGAACAAATGCCAACTCCTTCATCTGGTGGCTATGAGCCGCTTGGGGATACAGCTCTCAAAGCAGGTCTTGTCCCTATTGAGCATGTTCTTGCATCTGCACTGGACACCAACCTCATGCATGGGGCAGTACCGCCTAGTCACCAGCTTTACCTCTTCAGGAATGCATGTGTCCTGGCAGAGGCAGTCTGGCAGGACTCATTGTACCCTGGGCAGTCCAAAGCCATGAGTCTCCTAACTGCTGGCTGCTAGGGACAGCAGCACTGTCCCCAGCAAAGTCGCTCTCTTCTCCAGTATAACACCCAGTTTAGCTGGGTCTCTCCGAACTCTCAGGGAGCCCTGCTCCTCCACAGGGCCCACACATGGCAAAAAAAAAGTGCACCCTGACCTCTAGCCAGTCTCACAGATTGGGTCCAGACATCAAGTCTCAGAAGGCATGTCCCCTCCATCCTGCCTGTCCCCACATGAGCACTGTGAGCACTTAGGACTGGCTCTGTCCGCACAGTGCAGGTACAGTGCTCCTCCTCTGTGATTATGTGAATAGCACCCATATGGTCCTCAGTCGCCTGGCTATGAGCTCAGCTACATTCTTTCTCCAGAGGCATTCCTGCAGTCTCCCTTGTACTCCCATGGCCATCAACAACATACTTTTAGGACTGTAAAACACACACACCGAGTCCAGCTCTGAATGTAGGGGTTAAATACAAGATCGAGCATCACAGCACACACAAAGTTCCCGTCAGAACTGCTCATGCCACATGTACCCATCCCAGCCTACCCCTCTAGTCCTCCATGAGCCCTTCATGGAGTAGACAGGAGCTAGCCCTGGCCTTTGGTTCCCAGAGCTGACAGGACTCACCTTTATGTGTTCCCAGAACTGTATTATCTTCAATAGAAATAAACTTTCCAGGCCGAGGCTGCAAATACTGGAAGACAAGTTTCATCACTACTGGAGACCCAGGCCCAGCGCAGACAGCCACTCATGTCAGAGGACACTCACCTGAAGAATGAAATGCTCGAAGTTTCTTTTACCAATGAAGCAGATGCCCATGCTCTGGAACGAGAGGAAGGCCAATATAATGTGAGCAGAAGCCAGGAGGCAAAGCAGGGAACAGAGAGCCAGCTGGCCTAGGAGGACAGCACCAGTGCCAGGCAGAGAGCAGGCTGTGTTGCAGGAAGCCCCAGAACTCAGCACAGACACAAACAGAACTCGAGGGCCTAGAGAATGTCTTGTCCTTCCGAGTTTGGCCCCAAAGTGGATGCTATCATGTAAACACACTGCATCATTTGCAACAAGACTGTGTTGGAAAATCCATATGAGCAATCCAGGGGAGCAAACTAGACTGTTCACTGCTGGAGAGCCAGAGCCCACGGCAGGAGCAGGAAGCAGGGTCAAGCCACTCAAGGCAGCAAGGGAGTCAGGGAGGAGACGGCTGCAGCTGGCTGAGCCCAGCTGGGAGACCNGGCTAGAAGCTGATCCCCGGGACTGCACTGGGCAAGCAGCTCTGCCATTAGTCCTCAGTGTGTGTATCCCCACAGTATAGGGCAGGAGAGCAGGGGTCTGCCCCATAGATGGCAGTGACTCCGTCAGTTCCTATCATGGAGAAATGCTGTCAACAGCATGGAAGACAGTAGAACAGGGAAGGGACATTCTCTTTGGCAATGTGGGCTTGCTGATAAAAGGCACAGCCATGCATGTTCCCAGAAGACTGGCATAAATAGTGGCTACCGGTGAAGCTGTACCAACCTCTAATCAAACCTGGACTACTGGGGCCTCTCACAGGATCCTAGCTCTCCCTCCACAGAGGTTAGCCTGGTTTCCAAGATGCAGTGTATGACTGTCCTCCTACAGGGAGCTCTGACAAGGTGGAGAGGAACTGTCTCCTTGGATAGGCAGCACTGTGTACAGACGGCTGCGGACTCCTGTCTCATGGGATGGACCAGCATGGTTGCTCCCTGCCCACATTCACCTGGATGACTAAGCCAGCTGGCATGTCTGCTGAGAAAGCAATTGGCCACAACAGGCACAAGAGTGGAGAGGAGGAGGAGGTCAGCCTCAGCTGCTTCTCACCTACAACCGTGCTCTGTGGCTTGGCCTGATGGTGTTCTAGCAAAGGCACCCCAGAGCCTAGCCCTGCTGTGCCATGACAACATGGGTGGAAACATTCACGACTCAATGGCAAGCTGCTCACCCCTACCTCCTTCTTCTGAAGCACGTGATGCAGTCTATTCTCTGCAGCTATTTTCCTTACAAAGTCTTTTGTTAATTCCCCCAGGGGGAAAATGGTTCTTCTCAGGGCATCCTGGGAAACCTGGCTGAGAAAGAAGGTCTGGTCTTTAAAGCTGTCAGCTGCTTGGAGAAGTTTTACGGCTGCCAAGAGTAAAGAACAAGAGTCATTGCAGGAACACAGATGACAACTCTTTCTTTTCATGCCCTTCTGTGTGAGCAGTTACCCCCAGTCTGCCAGAAGCAAACCCATCTCAAAAGACTATGGGAAAAAATACCAGCATGGCTAATGTACAAAAACGCTGGCCCCTGGTTTATCTATAAGGAACAACACAGTGGAGGTAGATTTTACATACAGAAACTTATCCCTGCTTGTAATTTTGATTCTAAGACTTTCAAACATGAAACATTGTATGAAAAAATGTGAAGTGAGAAGCAACGGTCCTAAAATAAATCTAATCACGTCTGGGAGACTGGACCAGACAGCTCATGGAGAATTATGCTGACGTAGTATCAGCAGTGTTATTTGCCTGTCAACTACAGTCATGTGAAGTGTGCAAAGAAACACACAGGGCTCTGGCCTTCAGCCCAGCCACAGGGTGGAAAACAGTTTTGCTACAGGGTCCAAAATGACATCTGTTGCCAGCCCTGCTGTGATTTCTCTAACTTTCTCCATGTAACTGTAAAGAACTCTTATTGCATGTACACAGCTGTGAGTGACGTTGGCCCTGGTGACTTTAGAGTGAGAAGGTGGCCAGGTAAATTTGCCCAAGAAGACGGTTTCTACTCAGGGCTGATGGGCAGATTGCTTCTCCCACCCTTTCTCACCCACAGTGGTGGAGCACTCCACACACCAGCTCAGTTCTGTGTGTGTGCATGCACATGGCAGTTGAGAGCTTGTCCACGCCAGTACACGAGTGTGGAAGTCAGGTGTCACCCACTTTCCTTTCTTTTTTGAGATAGTCTCTCACTGGTTCAGAACTCATCAACTAGGTTAGACTGTCTAGCCCATCTCTGCCTCCCCAGTGCTGGGATTACACAGACATGCCACCATGCTTGCAGTTTTTACATAGGTTCTGGGACTTGAACTGAGGTCACTGCCTTTACCAACGAAGCCATTTCCCCGGCTCCACACAGTTTAAATACCACTGCACACTTCATACACCAGCCAGCAATAAGCATCATACTGCCTGTAGGTTTCCACCCACTGGCTCTCACATCTCCTTGTAAAGGAGAATTTCCCTCATTTTTACAGCAAGGACTAAAGTCTGGCCCATGATGATGCAGGGGATGAAAAGCTGTGCTACAGACTGAGCTGCCTCCCATTTCTGTCCTGTTACTTGGTCAAAAACAATGCAACTGGCTGAAAATAAGGCTAGAATTCAATCTTTGTCAAAACCAAATTCTCTCAAACAGTGTTGTGTGCACTTTCTCTTGGTTCTGAGTTATTTTGTCCTGGATTCTTTTTGACTGTTTTTTGAGCCTCCCAAGTGCTGGGATTACAGGTGTGTTCCCACATCTACCTTCTGAGTTATTTTAAAACACAATGAAAACCTATGACTTTGAAACAGGAAGCTGGTAACACTAACAAAAATGCCATAGAGCTAACATCTGGTGAAGCCTACAGAGTTCAGAGCTTATCTGTTTCTGGGATCCTGCCCTCCTATTCTGCCAGGCACTGTACCATGTTCAGATGAAAACCAGCTGGTTACAAGGTCAGGTCCACAACTACAACCATTCCCTGAGCCCAAGACCTCTTCTGCTTCTACTTGGATGATCCTCTAGGACTCAGACCAAAGCCACAAAACAGCTTTGGTTTGCCTAAAATGCACACCGGAAACCAAGGCATCATTAAACTACCACAGGCAAGTCCCTCAACACCATGCTGAACTATCTGAGGAGGTCAGAACAAGTATGGAATAGACAAAGGTGAGCATGTCCTTGACAGGATGGGAAGTGACTCTCCACCTGCCTGGGACCTTGTAAAAACCGTTCCAATTACTACCGTCAAATATTTTCCCAAATATTTGTGGAAGTTCAACTTACCAACATGTAACAACCTAGATAAGTTTCCTGATCGCCTTCCTCAGCTCCCTCCCTGGCTCCTGACCAGGGCATCGCAATGCTCAACCACAGGCCCTGGGGGAGCGACCCTGCTGCTACCTGTGCCTTTGCAAATCTGAACCTAAACAAGGCAGCTAATTAGTCGGGAGGACAGAGGACTGGGTGGGCAGCTGTATGCTCACGCCCCACTCCCGCCATCCTTCCAAGTACCCCTGTGCTCACAGAGACTATAGTTCTGGCCACGCACATCAACTTACGATTTCTGACTTCAAATCGGTTTCTGAAGAGCCCATCTGGTCTCTTAGTGTGCTTCTGCTCGAAGACTTCCTCATCCTCCAGTGAGGTCCTTGCGTAGTGGCCAGTGGCGACGGCATCTGCTCCTGGAGGGTTTTCAACAACCGGGATCCAGTGTGAGACTCAAATCTACTGGCATTGTGCTGCAGTTTTTGTCAACTCAACACAAGCTGGAGTCACTTGGGAAGAAGAATCCTTAACTAAGAAAATGTCTCCATCAGACTGGACTTTCTCCACCAGACTTTTCTTTCTTTCAAGTCAGGGTCTCTCTACATAGTGCTGACTGTCCTGGAACTCACCATGTAGACCAGGCTGGTCCTGAACTCCCTTTGTCTCCTGAATGCTAGGACCAATGGTGTGTGCCACCAGCTTGGAGGCATTTTCTTGATAAATGACTGATGTGGGCAGCACTACACCAAGAAGATGGTCCTGTGTTGTAGAAGAAAGCAGGTTGAGCAAGCCATTGGGAGCAGCCAGTAAGCAGCGTTCCTCCATGGCCTCTGCTTGAGTTCCTGCCTTGGCTTCCCCTGATGATGGACTGTGATTGGGACACATAAGCCAAATGAATTTTTCCTTCCCTAGGTTGCTTTTGGTCATAATTTTTATCACGGCCACAGAAGGTAAACTAGGACACCAGCCTAGATAAAGCAGCACATAGAACCAGCCTCACCCTGAAACCTGCACAACCACTGACACACCCTGACCACAGAGCACGGGGCACAGAGGCCTGTGGGACAGCCCACTGAGCAGGCTCCCTTCAACTCCTAATGTGAGCTACTAGAACCTCACATCTTTAAAGAGCCTTTCAATAGTCAGAGTCAATCCGCTCACTCACTCTAGCTCACACACACAAATGTTGTTTCTTACAACACTAAGGAAAAACTGAAAACCAAAATATTCAACAGCAGGAATCGTGAATCCTGATGCTGCAGCCCCGATGGGAATGGTGCTTACAGAGCAGTGACTGCTAAGAGACCACACCCACAGCAGAGTAAGGAGAGGAAAGTAATGTCATACTGTACCCATGACTTAATGTACAGGAGAAAATGGACAAGCTCACTCTAATTCCTTTGATTCTAGAGTGAAATCATAGATAAGCTACTCCTCTTTTTTCACTGGCAGAAATTTTTGGTGTGTATTATTTTATCATACGGAAGGACCACTCAACATTCTTAATCTCTTCTGTCCCCATGATACCGTTCCACTTGAGAAGGTCAGGTGTTGGTACTGCAGGAAACTGACCTGGAGGGCACAGCGAAGCAGACTCAGACCTGAGCAGCTGGACTGCTGGGCTAACGTAGGAAGCCTCAAGACAATTAGCACTGCATGCAAACCATTCAACTAGGACCTTCAGGGACACAACATGACATCTTCTCATCTTTAAGGACCATCACCCATGCTGCAACAAGTGCAGAGCTCTTCTAAGAGAAGGCTACTACCTCAGAAGCCTAGATTTCAGGTGTTTGACCATCATGTGGGTTCTAGTGCAGGCTTCAAACACAGAACAGAAGAGAGACCCAGAGGCAGAGAGATGCTGCAACCAGGTAAGATCTGTGCTGTGACACAGATCACACGGAGGACCACCACACTAGGTCATAGCTTGACTGAACCTCAACACAAATGCATTTAAGAGGCTAGGTGTCCTTTGGGCTCCCGTGGGCCACTCTGGACAGGCTGGCCTACTGGCCTGCCCATGTGCCCACCCACCCTTCCTTCCTGTCCTTCACTGAGACAGGGTTTCACTATATAGGATAGAAGGGCTCAGAATTTGCTCTGAAGCTTGGCTGGCCTCAAACTCCCAACAGTCCTGCCTCAGCCTCCCCAGTACTAGGATTACTTTCTGCTTGGCAGACACTTGAGAGCTCTGCCGTCTCCAGCATTCCCGTGTTCTAGCTGATACAGGTGACCCGCAGGTTCCCACGCCTGCTGTTTCTGTTCCCTTCACTGACATGATTTCCTAAGTCACTACTGATTTAGATCTGAATCCTGCTTTCTGAGAGTCCTCTGCTTACAGTACTGAAGTGTGTGAAGCCAGCTGCCTGCCACGATGGAGGGCACCCTCTCCTATTGTTCATACTGAACTAGAGAGTTCTTTCTTATTCAGTGAGGACTTTCCTTCTGAAAGGCAGAACTCTACAAGGTTCTGGCTTCTGACTAGGTTTGGAAAGCTATGATTTCAACAAGCAGATGAAGAAATCCCAATTCCTTACCAAGATTGTCCACGGCGTAATGATAAAAGCAGCTGAACTTGATGTGCTTATTGCAGATGACATCAGGGTTGGGAGTCCTTCCTTTCTCATACTCATTCAGAAAGTCACTGGGATAAAGGAAAACACCCTCAGATCTACGTGATACAGCTCTTAAAAAATAAATTAGTTAAGTTGCTTGTTTAATGTGGAATTTCTCTTTATTGTCCCCCATCTGTACTTTCCTCCCACACGGGAACTTCATTATCAAACCATTTTCCTACTATGTCAAGTGGCTTCTCAAAACTCACATGTCTGAATGAGAACAGCCCCATGGGCTCAGATGTTTGAATACTTGGTCCCCAGTTGGTGGTGCTGTTTGGGCAGGTTTAGGAGGTATAACCCCAATGGAGGAAATGTGTCACTGGGGGCAGGCTTCGAGGTTTTAAAAGCCATGTGCCATTCCCAGTTCACTCTCTCTGCTGCTGTTCCTGCTGCCATGCCTGCTGCCTGCTGCCATGGTAGACTTTCATCCCTCTAAAACTGGAAGCACAAATAAACTCTTCTATTAGTTGGCTTGGTCACAGTGTTTTGTTACAGCAACAGAAAATACCCAAAACACTTGTAAATGGACCAGGCACTGTTCTAGAACTTTGTATGACTTCAACTCATTCCTACAATGCTCCTCGCAGGTATGAGCATTATCCTTAGAAAAATCAAATAAATTGTCAAAGGTCTTCTAAGTGGCAAAGCTGAGACAGGCCTTTTTAGGCAAGGGCAACCCACAGAGAACATGGACTGTTATCTGACATGTGCAGGGGCTTCAGGCATTGAGCACTGTCAGGGTTCACCAGAGACTAGCCCTGGGTGTCTTTCTCTGCAGGAGTAAGTGCCTAGCCAAACTTCACACATTCCTGAGATAGATGAGGGGCATGTTCCTCGCTCACTGCTGCTCTTCTACTCCACATAATAGCCTGTATTTAAGCCTTCCTTGAAGCAGCTCAGGCCTCTCCTCTTCCACGAGGCCGTCAGACCACACTCTATGCCACGCCATTCTCCCTCCTCTCAAGCCAGGGAATTCCCTAAAGGATGCTCACCACCATTAGTACCTCTGATAAAGGTTCTATCACCCAACTAGATAGCCAATGTCTATAAAATAGGGCCATGATGTATATACTTTGTATTCTTAGATGTAGCACAGTAATAATTATTGTGTTTGGGCTGGGTGGTGGTGGTGCACGCCTTTAATCCCAGCACTCTGGAGGCAGAGGCAGGTGGATCTCTGTGAGTTTGAGGCCAGCCTAGTTGACAGAGTGAGTTCCAGGACAGCTAGGGCTACACAGAAAAACCCGGTCTTGAAAAACCAATACATAAACAAATAAATATTACTGCATTTGATTTGCTGAAAGTTTTGCTTGTTGTTTGTTTTCAAAAGGCAAGGGCTGTACCTTACAAGACTCCGCCCACCCAACCACTTGTCTTCCTTTGCTTCCTATTGCTATGATAAAGACCATGGCCAAAAGCACCTTGAGAAGGACAGGGTTTATGTTGGTGTATATGTCCTGATCACAGTCTATCTTTAAGGGAAGTCAGGGCAGGAACCTGGAAGCAGAAACAGATGCAGAGGCCATGGAGGGATGCTGTTTCCTGGCTTGCTCCCCATGGTTTGCTCAGCCTGCTTCCTTATTCAGCCCAGGACCACCTGCCCTTTAGTGGGCTGTATCCACCCACATCAATCATTAATCAAGAAAATGCCCCACAGACTTGCCTATGTTTTCTCAGTTGAAATTCCCTCTTTTCATATAACCTGGCTTTTGTCAGGTTGATAAAAAACTAACCAGAACACTCCCATATCCATTTATGCACTGTACATGGATATTGACACTCATCTCCCAGCACCTTCTGGGGAGACCGCAGCCTTCATTCCTCATGTCACGGTTCGGAAAACCATTAAAGGAACTCTGGCAGGTGGGAAGTATCCCAAGAAAGAGTGTGAGGGTGCTATGGGCTAGGCCTCTCGTGCTCCAACTTGAGCACAGTCTCGGCTACCTCTGTGGAGAAGCACTGACTGTTTTTATCCTTCCTTGGAAGAGATTCACAGTACAATAAACCCTGCATGTGCAGTGGTCTGCACTCACCTGAATACATCATTCCAATACTCCTTCACATAGGACACCTGGTGGAAAGGGATGTCTAAGATCTGACAAACTTTATAAGCATCTTCACAGTCCTTGTCAGCAGCACAAACACCGTGTTCATCCAGTGAGTCCCAGTTCTTCATAAACACTCCTGTCACCTGGTAACCTGGAGAAAGAAGGTAGGGTAAAAAGCAGGGACTTCTGTGCTCCAAGCAATTCTGACACACCACACTCCTCCAGCCCTGATGCCTCTGTATATTTTGAATGGCAGTCCAAGCTTGTCCATGTGGCCTGGGGCCTGGCTTACATTGTAGTGTAATCCCTGTAGGCTCTTCTTCCCTTTAGCGCTCATTGTACTGTTAAGACCTCGACACTGTAGCACACTGTGCAGTGAAATTGTGTTCCCGAAGTGAATAAAATGAACTTTCTCCCATGTTGTGTCTCTACCTATGTATCAATACAATGCTTAACACATAGCAGGGGCATATCAGATATATGCTGAATGACTGAACAGTGAGCAGAAATTCAGATTCCAAATGTAAATGCAAGCTATCATTCAGCTGGATGCCATAATGCACACCTATGATTCCAGTGTTTAGGAAGCTAGGGCAGGAAGATACTGAGTTTGAAGCTAGCCCCAAGCTACATTATCAAGATTCTGTTAAAAAAAAAAAAATTAGGGCTGGAGAGATAGCTCTGGGGTTAAGAGCACTTGCTGATTCTCCAGAGGACACAGGTTCAATTCCTAGTACCCATAAGGCAGGCACAGGCACAATCACCTGTAAGTCCAGTTCCAGGAGATCTAATGCCTCCTTCTTGCCTGCCTTAACACCAGGCTCACACATGGTGCACAGACATACATGCAGGCAAAACATCCATACACCTAAAATTATTTTTAAATAATCACCATTCAGTTGCTTTTAGAGTAAACTCATTTTAAAAGTTACCCAGTTACTAAGACTTTTACACTCTAAGTCATCAAATATAAAGACAATTAAATTACTAGATATTTTATCAGGCTGAGGTGTAGCTCAAGGGGAAAGCGTAGGCTTAGCATGGGTGAAGCCCTAGGTTCGATCCTCCACACCAAAAATGAAAATTAAGGGGTTGGATATTCCATAAGAGCTCTACCATCCACATATTTTATGATCCATCTTCTCCTTCTCTACTGTGATAAATATCCAACCAAATATCACATAGGACAGCACTGGTTCGCCAGCACCTCAGGAAACTCACAGATGCTCAACCTGCATCAAAACACTGTTTCTCTTGAATAAGCTGAATGTAAGGAAAGACAGGGCAGCTGTATTAAAAGCTTCAAGTAGCCCATTCCTTACCCTCCCAAAAAAATTCCAGGGATTTTGCTGACAAATCTTTGACAAATGAAATGCCATGCTCATTAAGGTCACACATCCCAGTGTGGGATGAGGCCCTCTTTTGCATCTGGAAGTACGTGGCTCTGCTTTACCACAGAGATTAACCATGCTGGGCTCAGCTCTTGAGCTAGTCTTGCATTTAACTTACTAAAGCAGAAGACTCCTCAAGGGCAGAGCTGGTAATAGTCCAATCCTATATCCCCAGAGCCAGTACAATGCCCCCTTCACAAGGAGAGCTAAAAACCAACAAGCTTGTAGAATGAACACTCTACACAGAGCTTTAGAACCTCACTATCCCCATGCCATTATCTGCTTGGTCAACTGTCTTACAAAGAGACATGATCCACATACAGGGGGGCAGGCACTCCAGGATGGGTCAGCTTTCTAGGGAGTACATGACAGGACATCATCTCCAAGAGCCCTCGATGCCAAAATGAGAGGATAAAGCTTTCCCCCGATATGTCCATCAGTTTCTTCCATGAAAGAAATCCAATGAAAGATAGAAGTAAGAGACACTGCAGCCTGGAGGGAGAGAGTCTATGTTTTAGCTAGATTTCTATCGTTAGGATAAATACCATGACCAAAAGCAGCCTGGAGAGGAAAGGGTTTATTTTGCCCTAAAGGTCATAGTCCATCACCAAGGGAAACCAAGGCAGGAACTCAGGTCAGGAACCTGGAGGCAGAAACTGAAGTAGAGGCCCTGAAAGAACACTGTTTACTGGCTAGTTCCCCATGGCTTGCTCAGCCTGCTTTCTTATACAACCTAGGACCACCTGCTCAGGGGTAGCATTATTCATAATGGGCTGTGCCCTCCTACATCAATCATTAATCAAGAAAATGCCCCACAGACTCGCCTACAGGCCAATGTGATGGAGGCTTTTTCTGAGTTCCCTCTTCCCAGAGGACCCCAGCGTGTCCAGTTGACAAAAGTACTAGCCAGCAGTATTATCTTCCTTAAGTAGTAAAATGACAAATCTGGGGAACACAGTCAACTTACTGCATTTCCCAAGGCATCAAGTCACAGTCCTCATTGGAAACTTCCAAAGACTCACAGCTGCCAACTCAACGCGACCCCAAATTCCATAATACCACGTCAGCTTCAATACCTACATCCTACCTGGCCATACCGTTAGCACTCTCTCCTCTGACTCCTGCCTGTTACTGACTGCCTCAGCAGCCAGCCCTTTGTAGTGAACTCCTACTGAGCTTCAAACATCTCTGCCTCTGGGCGTAGCTTCCTTCTCCCTTCCCACGCAGTATACATGTGTATGCTGTGCCCATCCTCTCTGGCACCTCTTATTATACCTCTCATGGCAGCTGTGATTATAATAAAAAAGAATCGCTCCTGCTTTCCCAACTATCTCATATTGCATGGCTAACCCTTTCAATACATACTATGCCATTTAATCTCTCCAGCCACCCCAAATTTGGGGTCATCCCGCTTTACAGAGGGGTGCTTAATTAACTTGCCCAAACTCAGGCTCCCTGTCCACGCCTCGGGGAAGGTGATCCACGGCTGAGGCTATGTCCATAAATACTGTCACGTGAAGGCAGAACGAGGTTGAAATAAGGTGGGGCCACACAGCGGGAGGAATTTAGATGGGCAGGTGGTATCAGATCCAGACACTATGGTATCAGATCCTGACCCTAAGGTCCTGTGGGGCTACGTTTAGAAGTCAGGAAGAAATGGTGGCCGTTTAGAGGAAAGTTTGTCAACCAACGAAGGGGAAACACATGAGTGATTTAGTCAGCAAGCAGTTGGCCATCCTCAAGTGGAGGCCCGCGGAGTCTGCAGAGGCCTGGATAAGCCCAGTTCCTGTCCCCAGTGAGGAACCCTGGCCTCACCTCTCCGCCGCAACAGCAGCGCAGCCACCGCGCTGTCCACGCCGCCAGACAGGGCGCACACGACGTGCCGCAGCGCCGACATCTGCCTACACTGCGACTCCTACCAGCAGCCTTCGGGCCGCGTCCACGCAACCCCGGAAGTCCCNGCCTCCGGGGCGTCCTCACTCTTCACCCGGCAGGAAACGTGCTCCACCCACCCAGCGTTCTGCAGTGCTTCTGGTTCCGCGCGGCCGATTGGCTGAGATGTGCTAGGCGGGTCGTGTCCCGGAGAGGTCAGCGATGAACTGGGCGGGTCGGGCTTCCGAGCCATTACCCGCTGCTCCTGCTCCGCCTTTTCTTCGGTTCCTCACTGTGCTCCCGGGTTAGCTGCACCAGGAACAGCCTCAGCTCTGGCTCGATGTCCCAAAGGCGTCTTGGGTGCACAAGGGCAAGGACACTGTGTTGTGTCTGCAGTTGGCTCCTCATGGTTACCGGCTAGAGGGACTGGACTATCATCACGTTCCTACTGAATTCTAGACAACTGATGTCCTGACAAACTAGATGTCCTGAGAGCTGGCGGCAGGTCCTCCTGGAGCTGCTGCAAGCCGGGAGGGTGCAGAGGTCAGTGGACAGAATAGAGTGAACTGTTAGTAAGGCTTTCCTAGCTGCTCGGTCAGCGTGTTGGAGTAGGCGATGGGAGCATGGTTAGGAGGCCCAGGGGGCTGGGAAGGATGGGCCA
>LZPO01045249.1:6443-25210 GCA_001675575.1 Neotoma lepida | reverse complement strand
ATCCAAGAAAATGCCCCACAGACATACCCACAGGCCAATCTGATTTAGGCAATCCTACAATTTGGGTTCCCTCTACTAGGATGATTGCAGTTTGTGTCAAGTTGACAATAAAAACTAACCAGTAACAGTCCAGACAATTCCTCACAGACATGTTTAGAGACTCCTCTCCTAGGGTGACTATAGAGTGTGTCCACCCTTTGTCAACTTGACACCCCAAAATATCACTTTTCAGTCATGACCACTCCTTGTCCCCATAGGTTCATAACAATACCATAATGAAAAATGCATCTGGTTCAAATTTAAATCTCCCCATAGTTACAGTTTCAACACTATTCAGAAGTATAAGCGCAGAGTCTCCTCTGAGCCTCAGAGAACTCAAAACTGTGAGCCACTGTCCAATTAAAAGCAAGGTACAAACTTCCACCATTAAAAGAAAATGTTATTTCTAGTCATGAAATCCCAGTAATAAACTTAATTTTCTACATTCCAAAATACCATCCAAATAACACCTATATCTATAGATTTTTGTGCTTCTTTAGAAATGTATGCTGAAGATGTTGATAGCCTAAACCCAAAAAGTAAATATGTCCTTCCTTTTAGCTTAAATTAGCATAAAAAGTTTTCTACTTCTATACCCTCCAAAAAAGACAGGAAATGAAAATTAGATTAAAATGCATCTTTCTTGAATGAGGATGGATTGAAGTTTTTAATTTAGTCCAATTCAAGTAAATTTCTACCTATTGCCTCTAATTATGCCATTTTCTTCTTTTTAATGGTGAGTGGAGATCAAGAAAGCAAGAGTTAGTAGCTCAAAGCCGATTTTTAAAAAAGAAAAAGAAAAGGAATGCATTTTCTCAATTCAAAAATGAAAAGGGCTTTCACCAGCAGGTCTGTGGATTTTTTGAAAATCCTAATTAGACTGAATTAAATGACTAAAATGCTACTAATTAGTTTTTAATTTTGAGAGAGATGTTTACCAGGCGCAGGATAATGTGTAATACAGCACTTCAAATGATTACTAATGCTGCCGCTTTGTCTGACTTAATCTCAATTAGTATAAATCACATTGTCATTGCTGTTAATTGGCATTTCTTTCAAGCAAAATGGTAATTTCTCTCCACAATCTTAGCATCGCTGTTTGTTTTCTTCAAAGTGTCCCATTTGAATGGCCTAATAAAGAGCACATTTATAGCCCTGTCTCTTATACACATCTAGATGTGTATAAGAGACAGGCCTAATAAAGAGCACATTTATAGCCTCTGTGTGTTTCCACAGTTTGAAGCAAAAGTATTTGTTGGTGTCCCATTTGGAGGGTGGTATAATGGTAATTCCTATTTACTGTTTTAATAAAATTTAAGTTTTAACTTTTAATTGTGTTGTCAGCTGAACTTGAATTCACTGGTAGCTGCAGATCTGTGGAGGAGTTGCTTCCGGTTTGAAGACCAGGGAAAGCTCTGTGGAGGAGGTACTTCCGGTTTTAAGGCCAGGCAAAGCTTTCATTTACAGGATCTAAGAAGCAGAGTTTATTTTTCACTTCTGGGGAGAAATTCATCACTAGAAAGAGAACAAACATCTTTTGAATACAAAATAATTTCTGGTTTGTTCTGTTTTTATTTCAGTTAGCTACTTTCCGTTGTGCTTCTCCACAGGGGGAAGTAAAATTTTGTCTTGAGGCAATCTGCCCCTCAGCCCTAGGCTACTACTTCTCTCTCTCTCTCTGATTAAATGCTGCAGGAACATTTCCCTCCTTTGGTGTTTATTTATTAATTTATTCAGCTCTATCATAACCATAAGGAATTTTGAAAATCTTGAAGATCAAAGATCTCAGAAAAGAAATTCTCACAATATATTGTTATTTTTTCTGGAAGATTTAGCCTCCTCATTTTTCCTTTACAAAAACCAACTTTGGGGGTTGAACGTTGATNTCTGTAAGTTTTTCTCCCATAGATGTTTTCTTAATTTTTGGACGCTTGTTTTGTTTACTTATTGTCATAAACAAAGCTACTGAAAGGTCTGAACTTTCTCCATTTTACAACTGGGCCTGACTTTTAGTTTCCTAAAAGGACAACAAAGGAGATAGCAAGAGGGAGATAGCAGTACTGGGATAGCACATACCAGACCTGAGCTAAACCCCACGTATCCCCCAAGGCAATAATCAAAAAGGACAGTTCCTGTAATCTTCCTAAAACATACTCTGCCTTGCCCAAGAATGCCCCAAAATGATAAAACTATAACCACAGCCAATTAAAATTGTACTAATGTAGCTACAGCCTGCTTAACCAATTGTGTTTGAGATGACCTAACTGTTCCTAAAATTCCTCTAGCTGAGTTTAAAAGGGGCCTGTGTGCTCCTTTCAGGGTCACTTGTACAAATGGTGACACCACATACTGGAATAAACGCTTTTGTCTTTGCATACTATTTGAGTCTGGGGTCTTCCTTCAGCCATTCTTGGACCCTTACACTACCTCACAGCTTTNAGTTTAAAGACCAAATCATTTTTCTGACTTGTGAGTAAGGATCTTAGGAACAGCTTAGTGTAGGTGTGTCTGGATGCCAGGAGGCACCAGTTCAAAGAATATAAGGAGAAGGCCTGTATTAGGAACATCCTGGCCTCTTGCTGAGAATCACCTTGTCTTGTCCCTCAGAGTCTATGTGTTTTCTGTAGGCTTCCTGGAGTCTGACCTTAGCAAATGTGAGGAGCAGAGGAAGTCTTGGGGGAATGTGTAGAGAGCTGGTGAAGTCCTCAGTGAATGTATATTGCTGACATGANCAGGGACATGCTAAGGACCTGAGGCCTCAGATCCATGNGAATAGCAAAGCTATCCNCATACAGACCAAACTCAAGGGGATGGCAAAGCCTTCCTCNGGCCTGAGTGCAAATGTTAGTGTGTGCAAAAATTAGCAACNATGGNTCCTCTTGCCAGCAGGTAACATCCTGAGACTGCTTACCTAGGACACCTCCTACTGAGACTAGCTAACTCCCAACCTGTGAGGAGTTATTATGTGCTGTATAGGTTCTAATGTATTATTAGGTTATTATGTGCTATATTGGTGCCACTCAGTCAGAGTGTACACATTCCATAGGACCCCAGCTTTTCTGACTCTTGTCTGTCTTCATTTCCTTGCAACCTAGTCATGTTCCCAGGACGAAGCTGTGTAGGATGCAGCAGGTGAAGAAAAACTTCTCAGATGGAAGCTCTAAAAGCAGGCATTCTATATGACTGAAAGTCACAGGTTTGCTAGACCTGACCTCAAAGGTTCCATGATGTCCTCTTTAGACATTGTGNTGGGCAAGGAGGTTGACTAGGCAAACCTAGCCTTACAGACAAGTGCCAAGGGGATGGTAACTCAGCTTCAAAGAGAAAATGAAGCATAAATTTGCATCCATGTTTAATCTGCCACTGTGCTTAGGGCTTATACACAATCTAAAGATAACATGAAGTGACTTCAAATGCAAATAGATATTTAGGGAAAATTTAAAAATATTCTTCTTTAGTACTCTTGCTATTTTTTACCAAGGGAAGCTAGAATTTATAGTTGGGATTACTTTAAATATCTTTATACTTATTCTTGGAGAATTTCATACATATATGCAATGTATTGAATATGTCTCACTCACTCTACTCTTACAACTCTTAGAAAACCATCCCCAAATACAAATCCCCCTTCCAACTCCATGCCCTCTTTTGATAATGCATTGAGTCCATTTAGTCCTGGCCCTCTGTGGATGGTTGTAGGGGCATCCATTGGAGTATGGTGAACCCACCAAGTTCCACACTCCTGAAGAAAACTGTCTTTCCCTTCACCAGAAGCTGTCAACTATCAGAGCATCTCAGCTAGAAGGNGGGCTTCATGAGTGTCTCCCAGTCCGGGTCCATGTAGAATTTTAACGGACTTAATTTCATTCAGGTCTTATGCATGCAACCACAACCCCTGTGAGCTCCTAAGTGCAATGGCTCTGCCTTGTCTGGAAGACAGTTTCATAACTATCCTCCCAAACCCTACTTCTTAGGAATTTCATNTGGTTCACTGAGTAAAAATATCATTTTGAGCAGATAAGTTATGGTTATGAGTTACAGCATTCTATTAATTGGGACGTTTTGCATTTCTCATTCTTCTGTTAATAACAAACATTTTTCTTTGAAATTTTTCAATTTTCTTTCTANACATGGTGTTCTAGGAGCAGCCAATCAAAAATCTCTTTACTTTCTTTGATAATGATGATGAAGTTAGTAAGCTATATCAATAAAATCTTTTACTTGATCTAGGACAAGAAAATCTTTGGATCTTACAAAGAGTAACTTGAAGATGAGAACTATTTTGGTACCTATACTTCCTGTNTTCCCTATAGNTTTTGGCATTAAGTCTTCCCAGGGCCCTTTATTCTAAACTGCCTCAAACATAACTGTTTAGAGCTATACCTTTGATCCTATAAATTGCCTTTTTAATCTTTCCATTTTGTTGTTGTTGTTGTTTACCTCTGTTGTTTTGTTGGCTATTTTTAAAGCAAAGTAAAAGGTATATGAAATAGTATGGAGTTACCTATAAACATTAGAATTCATGTTTAATAAATACAAGCTCACAGTAGTTAGGAGGCATTAAAGCACTAATAATACACTTTCAAAAGTATTGAGCAAAACTTGATAGAAACTAAAGGATAAAAAGAATGCATGGTCAAACTTGGAAATACATATATCTAGGGAATTGACATGAAAAGACAAAAGAGTAAGTCAGCATATAGATTTTCCTAATCTATATCTAACACAATTTTTTTTCTATATTCCTTTCAATTTTTGCTTTCAATTTTTTTTAATTTTTCATTGGTTTTCTTCCTTTCTTGTTTCTTTCCTTCCTTTCTTTCTTTCATTTTCTTTAGAACTAAGAATTGAATGCAAGACCTCATACATTCTAAGCAATTGCTCTATTATGAAGTTAGATGCCCATCTCATCAAAGTAATTTTCTATGTATACATTGGTAAATTTTTCGCTAAATTTCTAAGGTGAATTCNGTGAGCTAAGCAG
Organism: Neotoma lepida; assembly: GCA_001675575.1. Lineage (NCBI taxonomy): Eukaryota > Metazoa > Chordata > Mammalia > Rodentia > Cricetidae > Neotoma > Neotoma lepida. The sequence continues at coordinate 20,187 of LZPO01045249.1, read as the reverse complement.
ACTGTGATTAGTGGGAGTTGAGTCTATTTAGAATTTAAGGAATTTTCCATTGNAAACTCATGCTCAGTGCATCAGTGGTGGGTGACTGGGCCTAAGAGGAAGTGTTCAGGTAATAGTGTGGTGCTTTAGTAAGTGGATTCATGCCAATATTAAAAGTGCTTGGTGAGGTGACTTTGTGTTCATGCTCCTCCAACTTTCCTTGTGGGTGGACATGGGATAAGGCCCTGGCCATATGCTGGTGATTTTACTCAAGCTTCAAACCTAAGAAAATGAATTTATATTCCCTATAAATTACCCAGTGTACAGTATTCTAACATAGTAGTGTAGAACACAGTGTGACTCTTCTTATGCTATTCCTGGTCACATGGCTTTTTTTTTTTTTTTTTTTTTTTTTTTTTTTTTTGGTCACAGCAACTGTCCCAGCTCATGATCTGAAATATCTAAATAAGAAACATGTGTTCTTAAATGCTGATTTACTCAAAAATCTCACAAAGTTACCACTTTAAAAATTAATGCGGCATTTACTATTAAATAATTGGCATTTCTTGCTAGTTCTAAATAGCATATGAGTCTTTCAATTATTTTGAAGCTNATTCTTTTGAATCTTGTATTTGAAGATAGGTATTTGGAACGTTCAGATCATTCACTGATCTCAAAATGCTCTCCTGGGTTAGACTTCAGCTATATAATATTTCTATAGTGATACAAGTCTTGACATACTCATTCATGAAAGGGCGAAAAAATGGAGCTGGGGTCAGAGATTGGTCCTTCAGCAGTAAGGCAGTCCCTGTCTTTTGAAATTCTCTTTTAAATGCCATGAAACAGACTTTTCATCACAGTTNTCCAGATTCTGTATGAAAGAAAAAGCCTTTCCGACAGCACCACAGCATCTGGATTCTGTCAAACATCGGAGTTTCTCTTGCAGACGCTAACTGGCTGGGACTTTGCAGTGTCTCATCTTTCAGGCTGAACCAAGAACCGGGCTATAACAGAAGTTGAGCCCCATAAAACCAGTGATATTCAGTCTTAATGCAGTCCTTCTTTCCAGGGTGCGCTTTCGCTGAAGACTGATCACAGGTTTTATTGTGTGAGCTTGTAAAATGCAAAATGATTAAAGACACATCTATTTTTAATCACATCACTGTGGTTGCTTCAGTCAACAACAGCAGAGTCCTGGCAGTTTCCCATACGCTTATATAAAAGGTCAAGTTTAGCCATCAGCGCTGAAAAACATCTTAAAGGGCAAGGTTGCTGCATTGTGATGAGTTTGGGTAGCACCTTCAGGCTCCTGGGGGGCCGAGGGACAACGGCTCTGTCAGAAAGTTCTCAATCTTTTACCCAGCGTGAGCCTCCCTAAACAGAGCTATTTCCACATCATGACAAAGGATGAAAAGGAAATGTCCTTGCAAGAGTTTCAGCTTGGGGTCATTCTCTTTAAGCCTCTTCCACCTTCTTGTGCCCCTTAGCCCATTTCCCTGAAATTCATGGACATTGCTTGATTTTGACTTCCACATTGATTCACTCTGGCTGCTGGCTGCCATGGCCTCTGTCTTTCTGTTCTGACACCCGATTCTTCTCATTTCTTCACTGTCACATCACAAGCTTCCCAGTTGCCTATTTTATTTTAGAATTTTAATGTGACAGAAAAATGAGCTCAACAAAAGCGTGGTGGGTGGAGGGAGATTGAAATAAAATTGTGATATATGTGCTCTGCATAGCTTCTGCCATCATTTCAGACAGCTGGATAACTCTCACTGAGCAAGCCTTCCTATGCCAGGTGGCTTCCAGTAACCAAAGAACACACACACACACACACACACACAGAGTCTTGATCTGCATATGTGTACCTGTGTGTGTATGTATGCATAAACAGTATGCCAAGACAGAGTTATTTAGATTTAAGAGGATTCATCTTTGCATCTAAAAAGAACACCTCTATCCCACCATTTCTAGGAGACAGGCAATCAAAGGTGCCTGTAGTAAGCATGGGCTGTAGTACAACAAGAGCACAGTGAGAATTCTTTAGACAAAAACCNTCTAAGATATTTAGAAATGAAGTCACATAAGGCTTCAATATTAATAGTAAATATAAAATACAACATGGTACCAAAAAGGAAGTTAGGAGTAAAAATTAAATGTGAGATGCAGGTATAAGAGGAGTGGAGAGGGCCATATTTCTGAGTTCAAATTCAGGCAAACATATTAACTACAATACTCTAAGTAGTTCTCCCAGTGACTAAAAAGGCTAAACATCTTCATCCTTTGATTTATTATCGTGTTACCTAACTCTGATACGACAAAGCATAAATCAAATAATGGAAAAGAATATTGTTTAAAATATTAAATTCAAACGGAAGAAAAAAAAACCAACTAAAAGAGATTCAGAGTCTATCCATTCCAGAGCTTACTATTTTAAAAGAGTCAGCACCCATCACTTTCTTGACAGATACTCAAAGACAGATAGGCAACTGTGAAACTACTGTGTGGGTGAAACATCCCATTGGAAGCTGCTGGCCGGGAGGGCTGCAGGCAAGTGTGGTTAGGGGTGCATGGTGAACCTTCTCTGATTAGTCCTAAGTAAGAAATGGGCCAAAATTACTGGTTGTAATTCTATTTTTATGCACAGTTTCGACATAATCCATTGACACATTCGGTCTCCCACTCCTGTGGTTTTCATTTCTCAGAGAGGCTTCAGAGTTTCCAAAAGAACATGGATGTAGTGGGTAACAATGACAACAACTGCTGAACATTTGTTTTCAAATTTATTATTTTTTAATCCCACAGAGAGACAATAATGTGCAGAGTGTTAGTTTTGTGAAGAAAGAGGGGGAAAAAAATGATGTCTAAATCCCAGGAGCTTCTCTCACTGCAGAAGGAGGTCCCAAGTTACCCACATGAAGAAATCCTCAAATTTGTGAAATATAATAACGGAAAAGAGGAGATAGTAAAGCAGCACTGATGAGTGTGGAAAAGCAAGCCCATGCATGATTCCTTCTGGGAAGTGGGGTGGGGAAGGAGCCCTGGGGTGGGAGGNAGAACATTATACTGAAAATGGCTCAACATAATCTGAGAGACAAACACGACAGGCCTTAAAGAGGAGGACAGGATGACAGATGCTACTGTGCCTTGGTGTCTGGGGCAAAAGAGCTAGCAGAATCCCCAAATTTTTCAACCTCTCTAAAGAATTGCCAGCCAATATGTTGTCAGAAAGCCTTAAACAAAAGGTAAGAAGCCCAGGACCAAAGATCGAGCATCTCAATACTCCATGCGTCCTGTAACACAAATGCAGATATATTGCTCTGAAGGGAAAACACACTAAGAAAATCAGGGAGGGGGCTGCAAAATATGCTAAACTTTTGGCCAAGAGAATGAAAACAGCCAAAGAAAAAATATCCAGGAACACATTGTCAAGAGATGTAGGCTGTGCCCACTGAGATCTTCTACTTCTAAGTCTGAATCCAATCAAAAAAATAAGTCTTTAAGAGTAACAAATAAATTATCAGACCTTGAAAAAGGTGAGAATGACAAAGATGAGGGTCAGAGAGAGAGAGAAAGCTATCATGAGAGTGATGGTAGGGAACAACTAGAGAAACACCTTGAGAGTGATCCCTGGAGGAAGCCCCCGATAGAAAGACCAGACTGGAAATCTTAGGGGATAGCAGGAAGCTTCCCATCATGTGACGAGTTCAACATATTGTATATAAAAGAAAGCAAAGAAGAGTTAGGTATCATAAACCAAAAACTGTCAAGTCACAGAATAGACTGTTTCTTAACTCTCTGTCTCAAACAGACAAGTAGGGAGGCATGGACTGATCTCTTCAATCTGTAATACCTGCCCTTCTAAGATTGACCTTGGGTGAGATATCTTTTCAATGATTTCTGCAGGTGGGGGAAAAAAAGGAAAAATAAGGAAGAATAGGAGAAGATGAAGGAGGAGAAGAGAGAGGAACAGGAGGAGGAGGAAAAAGAGGTGAAGAAGGAAGATGAAGAAAAGGAGAAGGGAGAGAAGCAGGACAAGAGTGAGGAAAAAGAACAGGGGGATGAAGAAGAAGAGGAAGAGAAAAAGAGGAACAGGAAAAGGAAAAAGAGAAAAAGGAAGAGGAGAAGAGGAGAGGCAAGAGAAAGGAAAAAAAGAAAACTTTGTTCCAAGATGATCCAAGATGTCTTCTAGTTTTGTTGAGCATCCTGAGGTCATGGCATGTTTGCTGAAAGGCCGTTCTGTGCTATCGAGAGGCACCTGGGTGCATATTGATTCCCAACATAATTCTTAAGAGTACTTAAAACACTGCAAATGAAAGAGCGTCCCATAATGGCCTGCACTGCTCTTCACCTTTACAAAAGCTGCCAGGTATTTCTGCGTTCCATCTTTTCTGTGTGTAACTGAGACATTTCCACAGTCAAGCAATGAAACATACTGTGAATGGGATGTAAAGCAACATCATACAGAATGGAACCCNATGTTTTCCACCTTCACCCTTCTGACCTTAGGNGCTAAACAACTGTATTATTGTAAAGCATAAAGAGCACNTTTTAAATGTTTANCAGCATCCTGACTTCCACTGACTAGATGCCAATAGCACTTTCCTATAGTAGTAACAACCAAAAATACAACCAGGCACTCCAATTTTCCCTTTAGTGCAAACTGCCTCCTGCTGAGGGCCACTGAAAAGCAGTCTACTCTACCAGCAGAATCATCTGGAGAACTTGAAAGTACTGACTCCTGTGGTTCCCAGGAGTGACTCTGAGTCAACTGGAGCAGGGAGCTCTATGAAGTTCACATTTCCCCAAAGATCTGACAATCAATNAATTTGGAAATCNCTTTTGACTCAGTAAAGAAACAACTCAAAGAAGCCATATCTCCATCTTCAAATACACNAAAGTTAGCCTATGTAATAAGACTAAACTTTATTCTCATAGCCCAAAGGAGCTTCAAGCAAATCACAAAACCAAGACAAATAAAAATAATTTAAACAGCACAGGACATGTGTAATCACTGAACATATTTAAAGAAAAGTTTAATGGTCCCTTGTTGGGAAGTTATAATCATAAATCATGCATCTGGAAGGATGNCCCATGACTGTTAAGGCATATTAATATAATATGACTAAATATAATATAATAATAGACACAGAGAATGGAATATAAAAGTGGTTTATTTGCCTCACATGTAAGTAACATAAAATGAACTGATATCACTTATATCTAAAACAGTTTACTAATCCTGGGTAAATATAGAACTAGCTGTGAGNTTTTAGAAAACACAAATGTTTAGGCTTNTGTGACNTTGAAAATCATTGTNTTCCATGCCAGGTCCTTCTCTGTCAGCGTACCTGTTTCTTGTTGATAGATGAGAGCCATGTACATAAGACTTTGCACCCTTTGTTCCAGACCCTATGACAGTTAAGTAGTCAGACCAGAACTCACTTCTCTATCACTTCAAAGACCAGAATTTTACCTGTAAAACTCACTGTGACCAGTAAAGAGAAAGGAGGATGAGCAGATTATTTGCACTACATAGGGAAATGTTAAAATGTCTTCAATCTTTTTGCCATTTAATCTCATGAAAGTCAAAAGGCAATGTTAAAAACAATAAAATAAATGANGTGGATATTGAGGTGGGCTAACGCATAGCCGTGATTCTGAGCCTAGATGGTGGCTGGGTTGGTCAGCCCACCAGCTTTTCCTCATCCTCGCCACCTTGGCGACCTCACCCAATGTATCAGGCAGCAAGGAGCGGGGTTGAGGGAGTTGGAAGAGGGCTGGTTCTCCTGCTTTCATGCCCTCAGTTCCAGCTCATCCACACTCATACCACCAGTGCCAGTTCTACTCTTTTGTCCAGGCAAGGAGCAAGGCCTGCTCTCTGGATTGCTGCAGTTGGTGGNGGGTGGGGGGCAGGCAGGGCAAGTTCATCCATTCTTATACCCCTGATCCACTTCATCTATGAACTGCTGAATAGGTGAAGGGGCGGGACCTGCAGATCCAAAGCTACAGGATCTCCATGACACATGACAACCGGATATCCAAGAGGAGTCCCAATGAGGGTCCAGTATTGATAGGGTAGCAGAAGCCAGAAGCCTCAAACTGAACCAATGTCTCATTGCAATGAGCACTTAGAAGTAAAGAAGTATGGACTAAAGGGTATACACAGTGAGACTCACTGGGTCACACTGCAGTTTCCANGCCGAGACATTTTTGTTTGTTTGTTTGCTTGTTTGGTTTTGGTTTTACTTTTAAATTTTATTTTGTTTTAGGGAGAGGTTACAAGAGCAGAGAGCAGAAGAGATGGGGATGGAGAGATGAATGGGATCCAGATGCATGATGTGAAATACACAAAGAATCAATAAAAAGTTAAAAAAATAAAATATATGAAATGATAACAAAACAGACATGGAATTAACATTATATGGACCGAACAAGTTATATTTAGGAATATATATGTCTCTATATATATGCATCCAATATCAACGAGTGGAAAAAAGAGGCCATAAATTTGAAAGACATAGGGGAAGGGAATATTCGAAGGCCTGGATGAAAGAAACATAAGGGAGAATTGTAATTTTATTATAATCTCAAAAATTAAAAAAAAGAAAAGAGAAGATAAGAATATTTTTTTGCCTCACTTTCCCTGAGAAGAGGGTCTCAAGAGAGAAAGGGCATCATCAAGTACCCATTCAGCTCCAGCAATATGTCCCTGGCATGATACATTACAAATTATTTCTACTGTTGAAAGTCATGGCTAGCATTTATGGATGCAAGCCTGACTTCTTGGCCTCATATATTGTCCCCAAACATGACCGTGATCAGCCTNAAGAATTAGTTAATACTTTACTTATGTCAAAATGTGCTGATTTATCCTAATATACTGAAGCTATCTCATGATGGAGAAGAATCCAGTTCCTTCTTGTCACTTTACAGTGCTTGGGGTGGAGGAGATAAGAGGGGAAAGTGAAGATCAACTAGATGAATTTATAGGAATGAGAAATAAAGAAGTTTAAAACATAGAAACCAGGAATAACAGAAGTAAGTGAAGTTCATTAAGGGTAGCATTAAATGATAGAGAGTATTTCAAAAATGCTACAAAATTACAGTTAATACTTTTAGCCTGAAAAATCAGAGTCAAAGAAAGTTAAATACTTGTCCTGGGTTGTATAGCTTGTGCACAAGGATACAAATCAAAGCTTTCTGATCATGTGTATGTGCTTCCAAGTTAGGGTGTAACCATTTCCCATCCACCCTCCATTTGAATACATCTCTCTCTTCTTCATAGAGCAATAAATATTAACTNTGTGGAGATGTCAGTCAGGCCTCTCTGGGTTCATTCCATTTCCCCTTCCACCCACTCCTTTTCATTTTGTTATTGCTGTTCATCATTAAAAACTAATTTGGATGCCCCGATGACTCATAGAACCTTCTAATGAACATAATAAAAGTGAGAAAGCCATTCGCATTGCAGGCTGCTCTCAGACCTTCCACTCTGGTTGATTTGGGCAGATGTGTTTAGTTTGTTGGAATCAGCTTTGAAGGTCTTCAGCTTGATAATAGCTGAGCAGATGGACAACTCCTCTAAGATCCTGAGTCTGTTTCCCACAAAAGGAAGGCAGCTGCAATACTCTAATGAGGATCCAAGGTATTCCAAACTGCTGCTTAAGGATCTAGGCACACACAGTGAGCTTTTGGAGCATGAGAGAGGCTCTCCAGTCTAAGATCTGGCCCCTATGAGGGCAGCTGGCTGCCTGTGGGTGGATGTTCAGGGCAGTTCGGAAATCAGGCCTGTACTGACTTTCTGTCACTCCTGGGAAACTCACACAGCTACACCTCCGCTGTTGTTACACCTCTGCTGTTCATTCTTTGAGGCTTCTTTTCTTTTATGTTTCAGATGCTCCTTTGTAAGATTGCTATCAGCAATGGATCAAGCCAGGTGTATTAAAGATTGCTATCAGCAATGGATCAAGCCAGGCATATTAGTCAGTGTCTATCACTGTGACAAAAACTGGAGACACAAATTAAAGGAAATAAGCATTTATTTGGGCTCCTGGTTTTACACTTTCAGTCCATGTTCAGCTGCCACTGCTTTTCTGGGCTACAGTGGGATAGAATGCCATGGTGTTAGGAGTGTAGGAGAGATGCTCACCTCCTGGCAGTCAGACAGAGGAAGACAGAAGGCCTATGACAGTGAATTGTCTTTCTTCCTCTTCTATTCCATTCAAGNGCTCAACNCATGGGATNTTATCATCCACNTTTAGGTTGTGTCCTCTCCTCACCAAGTTTAGTNNCGTGGAAACACTCTTGCAGACACACCCAGAGGTCATCTTTACTAACCTTTTAGGTGTCATTCAGCCCAGTCCAGTTGGTAGCATGAAGTAAAACTTACTTAAAGCTGCACTAAATATAATTCTTCCATCCTCTGTCAGACATCACTACATAAAACCTCATGCTCCGTGAACCTGTGTTGTCATCACCTTTCACTGCCTTGAACTCTACACCTTTGGAAATTACTGGTTCTACTGCTCATCTTCTTCTGTTTTCCCCAACTCCCACATTTTGGATTACAATCTTTCAGTGTAGCACCATCTTTCAAGGCTGTATTTTGATCTTGACCCCAGGTCTTTCTCCACATTAGTAACTCATACTGTCTTCATCATGGTTTTCTCATCTTTAGACAACTGTACCTGCCCACTTCTCACCTCCAGATATTAATTAGATGATAGTAAGGCATAATATGGACCAGTAAATGAACATTGCAGGTAGAGAAACAAACACTGGAAGAGACACAGACTTCTGGGATTTGAGTACCATAGCAGATTAAAATTTAAAAATAACACAATTTGTCCAGCACATCCTATTGGGAAATGTCAGCATAGATGCTTTACAATGCATTTTTCAATATATTAAAACCTCACTAAAGAGCAAGAGCAAGAGCCAAGCAGTGACTATATTATGAAAGCCACTTCCACTTGTAATATTTTGCTCAATGTCTTGTTTAATCCACTCAAAATACTGCTAGGTAGGGACTGTTAAACCTGTTTTACTGATNATGTAGGTAAGGACCATACACAGTAAATGACAGTGTCCTCAAAGTAAGGCAGTAAAAGAATCACACTGGGAGGTTAAGTTTGCTTGACTTTGAGTAACGTGCACATTCAAAGCATTCCTTATCCATCTGCTTTAATTTTNCCCTTTAGACACAGTCTGAACAATGCTAACNATACTGGNGATACCTATTGCATCCTACCATGATGGGCACAGAATCAAAAGTGTATGGCANTGGGTCATAGATCCTAACTTCCTGGGTATAAACTCCAAGNATCTGGTTTCTCTACCAATGTGAATTTGTCCAGTTGTTCTCATTGCACTGCACCTTGGTTTCACATGCAATCAAGNAGTACTGAGTGTCCAAATCTTATACCACTGATGTTTGTATCCAGCANAAGAACTTATAGGAATTTCATGATTTATTAAGCAGAACTGACCATATATTAGAGTTTTATGTCATTAACNTGAAGAAGTAAAACTTTTCTAAACTCTGTATTGTGTATTTATTGTGTTTACAGTTTTAAAACACTTTAAATTTTTAAGAATTGATGTGTCAAGTGTGCACTTTCAAGCTAATCTGACTTATTGTTACTTTGGTTTTCATAGGGCTTATTTTAAACCAGACAGCCTCTTTATATTCACTGGACCTTAAAGAACAAACCCTTTGCCATTTAGTTCATAGTTTCTCAAGATTGGCAAAGTCTCATTTATTTTTCCTGTTGTTGTGATAAAATTATCTTCTAAAAGCAATGTAAGGGGTAAAGGGTACATTTTATCTCCCAGTTGAATGCACAGTCTGTTGTTATAGGGAAATAATGGCATCAGAGACAGCTATACACACCACATCCATATTTGAAAACAGAACAAATGAATACTCATCACACTTTTCCTTATACAGTCCAAGAGTCCCTTCCCATGGAATAATGCTTCCCTTAATCTAGATGGATGTTCCCAGGTCAATAATATATGAGACCTACCTTCCAGGACATTTTAGATTCCATCAAGGTGATAATTCATTCTAACCCTCCCAGGTCTACTATGTACAATGAGGATAATTTTGGTGGATTCTACATTAGCTACAGTGAAACTTTTCACATTTTTATGTGCTGTGTGAATATTTTTCTCCAATTTTTAAGAGTCTTCTTTGGTTGGATCATTCTTTGACATTTATTATAATATAATAAAATGCATTTGACCATTTTTGATATATGGTTCCATAATAGTAAACACACACACACACACACACACACACAAAATCATTATGTATCATTCATTAACACTTATCTTTAGAATCAATTTCACTGTGCAAAATCAGAAACTTTATGAGCATTTAACAATAGCTCCACATATCCTCTACCACTAGACTTTGGAAANCACTATTCTATTTTCAATACCTTGGATTTAAGTATTTCAACAATCTCATGGGAGTGGAATCATAAGATATGTGNCTTTTTGTGGTTGTAAACTGACTTTTATAACCATGTATACTATTTATCAATATCAAGACTTCCTTCATTTTTAATGCTAAATAATATCCTATTCTATATATTTTGTATACTTTTGTATATAATATGTGTGTGTAATTGTGTGTATTACATACTCTGTAATACATCCACTTTTTATCTATTTTAAATAATACTGCAATAAACTTAGATGCTCAAATNGCTCTTCAAACACAGATTTTCAATTCTTTTGGGTACAAATTCAGAAGCACAATTGCTGACTCATATGGCAATCATATTTTTAAGTCTTAAAAAAAAACACATTGTTTACCACAGCAGCTGCATGCATCATTTTACATTCCAACTTACAGTACAAAAGGGTCCCACTTTCTATATGTCTTGATGTTTGCTCTTTTCTGTTGTTTGGTTTTCATTCTTGTTTGCTTTGTGTGAGGTGGTATTTCATTGTGGTTCTGATTTGCATTCCCACATGTTTAATCATGTTGAGGCATTTTTTCCTATCTTTATTAACCACTTGCTGATCTTCTCTAAAGACATGGCTATTCAAGTCCTCTATTCAGGTTTGAACTGGGTTCTTCGTGAGTATTGGTGAGTTTTAAGAACTCTCCATATAGTCTGCAAGTGAATTTCTTGGTAATTTTGAATATTTTCTTTGTTCTTGGGTTTTTCATGCTGTCACAGTTGCTAGTGGCTTTTGATGCACAAAAACCTTTGCACGAANTTCAGTTTGTTCACTCTTTTCTTTGACTGTCTGTACCTTCAGTTTCAACTTGTGACAAACTCTTTTTGAGTGTCATCTCTTCTCCTGAATATAATTAAGAGATTGTATGAATCTCTGTAGAGACTTTGAACTTGGACATTTAAACATTATTGAGACTGTGATAGACTGTGGGAACTTTTGAAGTTAGACTAAATGCATTTTTGCATTATGATATTGTTGCAAGCTTATGGGGGTCAGGGAATGGAATGTGGTAGTTTGAATGTAATTGGCCCCCATAATNTCATAGGNAGTGGCACTATTAGGANGTGTGGCTTTGTTGGAGTGGGTATGGCCTTGTTGGAGGAAAGGTGTCACTGTGAGGATGGGTTTAGAGCTTTCCTGTGCTCAGGATACCTCCCAGTGCAGGCAACTTCATCAAGCTCCCTGTCATGATGATAATGGACTGAATCTCTGGAACTGTAAGCAACCTCCCCCGCCAGTTAAATGTTTTCTTTATAAAAGTTGCTGTGGTGACGGTGTCTCTTCACAGAAATTGAAAGCCTAANATGCAATGTTTCAGGCTTCATTGTGTTACCAATTGGGCCACTGATCTCATAGGTTTATCTCCTGTGAAGGGTAGAGAAAGGCAACAAACAGATGAATAGCAGAGGACGCATGCAAACAGACACACACAGTCTCTGAGAAGAGACCCTTAAGTTAAGGACTAAAGAAGTGAGAGACTGGAGTCATGTCATGTTAGACATGTCATTAGGGAAGGCCTCTTTGGCTTTCCTACAAAGGCTTGGGGCATATAACAGTGAATTCCTGAGACTTTGGAAAGTCAAGAATTTGATTTGTTTTCCCAAGGCAATGAGCTGCATCTAGAGATGTTCTCTTTTTATTTGTTTATTTATTTTACAGCCCATTCCCAGTTTTCCTCTCCTCTAAGTCCTTCCTCCCCCAACCTCTCCNTTCCCACCCTCTAATCCACTCCTCCTCCATTTCTATTTAGAAAAGGACAGGTCTCCCATGAGTATCAACCAAACATGGCATATCAAGTTGCAATAAGACTGAGCACCTCCCCATATATTAAAGATGGTTATGCAATTAAGTATGACTCAGCTGTTAAAAACAAGGACATAAGGAATTTTGAAGGCAAATGGATGGAACTAGAATAAAATTATCCTGAGTGAGGTAACCCAGACCAAGAAAGACAAACATGGTATGTTGAGGGGTCGGTCTCTGTTCAGATGGTGTCACTAAAAGACAGGGAACATGAGAAGTGACTACACCTCCTGCGAACTGTTTGAGCATACCTGAGTCTCTGGAACACCAGATGACTCATAACTGAGTCNCAGCTAACTGGAGACCCTCTAATTTGGTGCCAAAGCCCAGAGCATTGCTTGCTTCCTCCNTTTGTCTGCAGACACACTACCTAGACACACTGCCCTTCCCCCATACACCTTCACATAACACTGTGTGTAATCCGGGCTGATTGGACAGCAACTTGGTATGACCTTAACTGATTGGGTAATGTGCACATATATGCCAGTGAACATACATACACATTAAACCAGATCTGCTCCTCAATGCTGGTCTCCTGAGTCTGCTTCCTGGGAAACTCATCATCCTGACTCCTTCTCCCTCACCTATCCCCCAAAGAGCCACTGGTGAGCGGTAGCAAAAAACCCTATAGTAGGTATTCACTCATAAATGGATATTAGCTGTAAAATAAAAGATAATTATGCTACATTCCACAGACCCAGAGAGACNAGGTAACAAAGAGGGTTCAAGGGGGAATGCTGGGATCACCCTAAAAAAAGGGAAATAGAAAAGATTTCCTGAGTAGATTGTGGGTGGGGATAGGAACATGAGCAATCAGGTTCAGGGGGAGCAAAGGGGAGAGNACTGAGAGACTATTGGAAAGAGGGGGGCATTTGGGGATCAGGTAAAAACCTGGCACAAGGGAGTCTCCCAGGAATCTACAAGAATGACCCCAGCTAGGACTCCTAGCAATAGCAGATGTGTAGCCTGGCCATCTCCTGTGACCAGGTGAGACTTCAAGTGGAGGGAGTGGGACACCAACCCAGACACATAACCTTCAACCTACACTCTGTNCTGCCTATGGGATGTGCTGGGGTAAGGGTGGCCTAGAGATGGAGGGAGTGGCCAACCAATGACTGGTCTAGCATAAAACCCATGTCAGAAGAGTAAACCCATCCCTGATACCCACAATGTTCCCTGGGTCTTCAAAGTGGGAAATATAATTGTCCCATGTAGGGCAGAGAATGAACTTACTCTCAGCACTTTGATGAGTGATGAGTCTCCTCTGACACTTGTCACTGCTAAAAGAGGCTTCTATGACTAAGGTCAAAAGTTGTATCTGTATATATGTACAAATATAAATATTTACAAGAAAGTCAGCTTATACGTCAATTTAGCAACATNTTCGGTAGATCCCCAATAGGGCCCGTGACTTCCATAGCCATAAGATTTTGATCAGATTTACAAGATCAGGCATGCATTTCCTCCCATAGAGCAAGTATCA
>LZPO01045248.1:28988-41558 GCA_001675575.1 Neotoma lepida | reverse complement strand
AGCAGAAACAAAAATGGGATTATAAAAGAAATAATGTTATGAATGGGAAATATACGTACAGTCTGAACAAAACCTAAAACATCTAACAGTCAAAACTTCATTTCACAATGCTACTGTGAACTTCTGCTTAACCATTTATACTACCTTCAGATCCCTATCTTTTCTAAACAAATGAAAGAAGAGAAACAAAACCAAGAATGGACAGCGAGAGGAGGAAGGGAAGGAGTAACAGAAGGGGGAGGTGTAAATGTCAATGGACTGGTTATGTTACTCAGCAAGCTCACGTGTGGGCATTTTCCATGGTTGAGCTCCCTTCAGGCACATCATCAGTTCACTCTGCAGACGTGTTCTTGAATGGACAGAAATGCCCTGACCACAAATGTACAGAACCACATGCACCTAAAAATGCATGTGCTTTCAGGAAAGCCTTTAGCCAATGACTAAAAAGTGTGGAATTTTAGAAGTCCAACTCTCTCCAATACACTGGGAATAAATCATGAGTCCCAGCATATAGGCCAGAACATCCCTTTGCATGAGCCCTTACCCATGCCTGGCTTCCTGCTATCTCATTTCCTTTTCCTCTATTCCTACATGTACTCTTCCTGAGAGTAATTTCTTAATACATGACATATCCTACCCCTTTATCCTAAGGAAGCCAGTGCAAGTCACAAAATTAAGTGTGTTTTCAACTAATTTTCCCTCTAGGATTGTAATGAAGAAAACAAATTGGCATTTTCTATAAATATGGGTATGTTAATCAGAGAGAATATCACTTTTGCACTGGAAGGGCAAGGACATAGTAATGAAGTGTAAATAAGGAAGACTATTACTCCATTGCCTAAATCCAGAGGGCTTTCCTCAGATTCAACCTCTCCTCTTAGTTACCCCCTTGATTTAATATTAAGCATCATTTTGATGGAACTGGAGCATGCGTCCAGTTAATACTCTTTTCTGTCCAGTATCATCATCCATTTTCCCCAAGAAGTGACAGCTGAGGACAGGAACATGTTTAGAATGGGCTGTTGTGGTCAGAGACATCTGGTGGCATTGGCAATTTTACCTACACACTTTCATTTCTATAAAATGAAATGGGCAAAACCCAAGTGTTCAGCTTTGAATCTTCCTAGTTGGCTAGAGATCTGTTGGCTTATAATTCCTAAGGTGAAATTTGAATCAGAAAGAATATATCTTAATTAAGTACAGCAAGTGATATGAGTTCATTTTTCAAGCAAGTAGTCTGATCAAACAATCAAAATTTTAAAATTACATATGATAATAAATATCATTTTAAAAATAGGCCATTTTTCAGAATTGGTTTAAATTTCATTTAAGTCTTCTATTAAATATAATCACTTCCTTGGGTCACCCTACATATCATGTTCTGGCTAAGCTTGGTATAGAGCCTTTTCTTTACAAAATATGTCAAATATCTTTAGACCTAATATCTGCCTATGTTTTCCTCTTTACCATCTCTAAATCCCTTGAGTTTCTTTGTCACTACCATCCAGAAATTCATCTTATTGATAATGTATATTTAGATTTGTTACTACAGAGCTAAAATGTGTCTGTCTTAGGACTCCCACAGAATCTACCCTAAGTATAGCATTAGAAATCCAGTCTCTTTCCANGACCCCAACAACTACAGCTTCATTTTCTTCACCAACCATTACCAATTACACATTCTTCTATCACTTCTGGCTCAAACCCAATATTTTTTTAGGCAGTATCTATAGAAAACTGGACATTGAGGTAATTATATGTACTATCTGAAGGAAAAAAATATTGACTAAAGGATCTCAATATAAAATGCATTTGAGAAATGCTAGTTTAAGATAAAATTATTTTGATGTAGGGCATTTTAAACATGTAATATAATAATTCACAAATTAAATCTTCAACACAGGACAGAAGAAGCCTTCTTGATGTATAAAACAATTTTTGCTATTATCTTATGATTTCATACAATTATAATTAATGGAAAGAGAGTGACGTATTTACGTAGACTCAAAAATATTGGTATAATCAATTTAATGAACTCAAAAAAATTTTTGAAGATCTTTATAATTCGTTCATCTCAGGCCTTCTATACCCACATCTGTAGACAACCATTGTTCTTTTCTACTTTTAGTCCATTTGAGTTTTCTATACTCTTGAATAAACAGAATCATTTTGTTGTTAGGTTTCCCCGTGATGATATTGATGTCCATTGCTCACTGAATCTCTCTTCTCTTTCTTCAACTGGACTCCTGGAGCTCGGCCTGGTGCTTGGTTGTGGATCTCTGCATCTGCTTTCATCAGTTACTGGTTGAAGGCTCTATGATGACAGTTAGGGTACTCACTGATCTGATTACTGGGGTAAGCCAGTTCAGGCACCCTCTCCACTATTGCTAGTAGTCTAAGCTGGGATCATCCTTGTGGGTTCCTTGGAACTTCCCTAGCACTCAGTTTCTCCCTGGGTTATCCCCATGATGTCTCCCTCTATCATGGTATCTCTTTCATTGCTATCCCACTCCATCCCTGTTTCAGCTTGACCATCCTATTCCCTTATGTTCTCATCCCCTATCCCCTACCCTCCATTGCCCGCCCACATCCCAAGTTTACTCACGGAGATCTCATCTATTTCCCCTTCCTAGGGCAATCCATTTGCCCCTTTTAGGGTCCTCCTTGTTAGCTAGCTTCTCTAGAGCTGTAGGTTGTAGTCTGGTTACCCTTTACTTCACATCTAATATCCACTTATGAGTGAGCACACACCATGTTTGTCCTTCTGAGTCTGGATTACCTCACTCAGGATGATATTTTTCTAGTTCCATCCATTTGCCTGCAAATTTCACGATGTCATTGTTTTTTACTGCTGAGTAACACTCTATTGTGTATATGCCCCAAATTTTCTTTATCCATTCTTCGGTTGAGGAACATCTAGGTTGTTTCCAGGTTCTGGCTATTAAGAATAACACTGCTATGAACATAGTTGAGCATGTGTCCTTGTGGTATGATTGAGCATTCCTCAGGTATATGCCTAAGAGTGGTATATCTGTGTCTTGAGGAAGACTGATTCCCAATTTTCTGAGAAACTGCCATACTGATTTCCAAAGTAGCTGTACAATTTTGCACTCCCACCAACAGTGGAGGAATGTTCCTCTTGCTCCACATCCTCTCCAATGTAAGCTGTTATCAGTGTTTTTGATCTTAGCCATTCTGACATGTGTAAGATGGTATCACAGGGTTGTTTAGATTTGCATTTCCCTGATGACTAAGGATGTTGAGCAATCCCTTAAATGTCTTTAGGCCACTTGAGATTCTTCTGTTGAGAACTCTCTGTTTAGTGGTGTAGCCCAGTTTTCAATTGGATTGCTCAGTATTTTGATGTCTAGTTTCTTGAATTCTTTATATATTTTGGAGACCAGCCCTCTGTCAGATGTGGAGTTGGTGAAGATCTTTATCCATTCTGTAGGCTGTCATATTGTCTTATTTACCATGTCCTTTGCCTTGCAGAAGCTTCTCAGTTGCAGGAGGTCCCATTTATTAGTTGTTGCTCTCAGTGTCTGTGCTACTGGTATTATATTTCGGAAGTGGTCTCCTGTGCCAAGGTGTTCAAGAGTCCTTCCAACTTTCTCTTCTATCAAGTTCAGTATAATTGGATTTATGTTGAGGTCTTTGATCCACTTGGACTTGAGTTTTGTGCATGGTGACAAATATGGATGTATTTGCAATTTTCTACATGTTGACATTCAGTTATGTCAGCACCATTTGTTGAAGATGCTTTCTTTTTCTGTTGTACAGTTTTGGCTTCTTTGTCAAAAACCAGGTGGTCATAGGTGTGTGGATTAATGTCAAGGTCGTTAACTAGATTTCATTGGTCCACATGCTGGTTTTTATGCCAATACCAAGCTGTTTTTATTACTCTAGCTCTATAGTAGAGCTTGAGGTCAGGGATGGTGATACCTCCAGAGGTTGAATCTGTTTATGTTCATCCACGTTTTGCCTTGGAGCTTTTTACCTTTCTTTCCTTCTGTATATTTTACTTTCACTGCTTCTCATGTCTGACTGGCTGGCTGGCTGGCTGGCTTCTGGCCCCAGGTATGTCTCTCTCTTTCTTCCTCATTCTCTCTTTCTTCTCCTCCTTTTTCTCTTCCCTCTCGAGCCTAGATTTCTCTTCCTACTTATTCTCTCTGTCCTGCCTATCCTGCCTGTCCCTCTCCAGCCTAGCAATTGGGCATTCAGCTTTTTGTTAGACCAATCAGGTACCTTAGGCAAGCAAGGTATGGCAAATACAATAGATATTTACATAATTAAACAAATGCAGCACAAACAAATATAATGCATCTTTATATCGTTAACAAAGGCAACAGAAACAAATGTAACACACCTTCACATAGTTAAAGTCACACTCCACAAGTATGCATTTAGTATTTTAAGAAACTTTCAAAATATTTCTAAAAGTAATTTTAACATTTTAAACCAGCAATATTTGTATTATGTGCAATTTCTTTTATCATAATGTTTCATTTCTGATATTACAATAAATGTGTAATGACATAGTGGTGTTAATTTGTATTCATTTAGTGCAAAAGGATATTCCTTAACTTTCTATGTGCACATTTGATGTGTAAATATACTTTATTTTTGTTTAACTTGAAGCTATATTGTATATATTTTCCCTGTACAACATGTTTTATATATAGCTAATATATTTATGTGCATATTTGTATATCTACATATAAACAAACATACACATAAGCATATTGTGGAATGTTAATTTCAACCAAGTGTCTTATTTCATGACATATGTTTTCATATCTCTTCAGGCGTTTTAGTTGTACTATTTTCTTATTGAATTTTAAGAATTCTTATATATCCATTTGGAAGTTATCTTTCAAATATGCAAATTGAAAATCTTTTCCCAAAGCCTATGACTTACCTTTTNATTCTTTGAACATGTGTTTTAGAAGCAAAAGATTCTACTGTGAATAAAGCCCTGTCCATGAATTTGCTGTTACATTGGTTGTGTTTTGAGTATTCAAATTAAAAGATTTTTTCTCAACAAGTAGTTCTTACTTGGGAGAAACATTCCTACCCACCTGATTTTTGTCAGTGTCTGCAGACACAGTTGAATTTTACAATTCAACAAGCATAGAGATCTAGTGAACCGATGGATGGGTCATGAGATGTGTTCAGTCAGATTGAGAAGACTAGAAGAGATTCCTGAGTGTGTCTGGGTTGTGGTAACATTGCATACAGTTTTCTTCAGTGGTTTTCTCCTCAGGCTTAGGTAGTTGCAAAATGTTTTCTTGCCATTCTGTACTCATGGGACCATTTTTATGGGTTTTCTTACAGATCCTAGCAGCACTGTGANTATAAAACTCTGCTCTGGTATCATCCCTATTCCCTGTGATTTCCTTCTCTGTGGTAATAGAAATCATAACTGGCAATTAGAAATTTGAATCAAGTGGATGTCCTTCCTTTTAAAAGAACCAACAAAAACAAAACAAAACAAACAAACAACAAAAAAAACCCTTCAGGCTCCAAATAAGTAGATTTTCAAAATGAGAGACTTTACCAAGTTCTTTGGAAATGAAGTTAATTTCTGCCAAAAGAACCATTTCTGTGTGTGGAAGCCTGGTTCTGTAAGCTAGTCCACAATTTACACTGGGGATGTTCTAAGAACCACCATATGATTTCTATTTTAATAAGATGATAATGATAATGATGAGGATGATGAAGAGGATGAGAAGGAGAAGCAGGGTAGTGGTGTTCTTTAGACGGGAGGTTAAGCATGAAGGTGAAGTAGCAGGTACTTCATAACTGTGTATAATATACAATGTCTTAGGATACAGAGGGTCGTTTATTGAACATGGCAACCAACAAGGTGCCAGGCAGAGCAATTTAGCACTGAAAAATGAAGGACGATGGAAAGCCAAAGTGTATCACAGACCATCCTCAGTGATAGAGTGATACTAAAATAAAACTCTCTTATAGAAACAATTATAAGAGGAGAAAATGTGAAAACCCTCAGCAAGCTTGCTGTCTCATGAGGCAGTTTTATGTGCTGCTATGCCTTATGTGGTTACATCTCCACAGAGAGGGAAGACAAATCTGTGTGAGCATCTCTCTGGGTTCTGAATCAGATCATCCTCAAAGCAATGAACAAACATGTGAGTAACAATACATTCAGGGAAGGAGTCAAGGGTGAGAAGGAGGAGTGACTTTCTGCAGCTCTGAACTGCCATCAACACTGCCTGCTAAGAGAGAGGCCAGGCTAATGGTAAGGAGGCACAAGGCCTCTCTTCCCACTATTTGGGTCCTAAACACAGAGGATAGCACATTGGAAGCATCATTGCATTCATTTAAAGAATAGAGATAGTGTGACGTTAAAAAAAAAAGAGGAAAACCAGAAAGAGAAGAAAGAAAAACAACAGGTAGGAAAAGGAAAATGGGAAAAGGAAATAGGAAAAGGAGGGGGAGAAATAGAAGGGAAGACAAGAGAAGAGGAAAGTGAAGACAGAAGGAAAACAAAGAAGAAAAAGAATCAAGGCTGCCCCAAGGCCTATAATTCTGAGATGTTAATGCTAAATAGGGATACTTTCTGCTTAACTTCTGTTGTTTCCAAAGGCTATATGGTTAATTATACCAATTTTGTGTAAGTTACTATTATGACCTTCAGATTAAAATAAAATTAGTAAACATATTTAATATAAAATCTTAACCATTGTAAAAAATACAACACATATATT
Source organism: Neotoma lepida (assembly GCA_001675575.1). NCBI lineage: Eukaryota > Metazoa > Chordata > Mammalia > Rodentia > Cricetidae > Neotoma > Neotoma lepida. The sequence continues at coordinate 34,827 of LZPO01045248.1, read as the reverse complement.
AGAGGGCAAAGTTCATATCTTTAATGATGATTTCTGTTTTTAAAGAAATTTCTTCATGAACTTTAAACAGAACACTTGAAAATAGTTATTCATTACAGGTACATTTAACCATACATCCACTACATAAGTAAGTTTTGACTGCAGTTACCTAAAAACCTTACATCCATAATTAGAATTGACTACATCTAGCATTCAGAAGGAAATTAGATTCAGCCACCCATATTTTATTTTTTAAATCCATGTTTGTCTGAAGTGTTTCTATGTTAAATTTAAATGTTGGTAACATAAGAACCTGAGTTTAGAACCCAGCACCACATAAATACTGGGTGTCCAATGGAGACACGTGTTTGTAATCCCAGACCTGGGGATGCAGAAACAGACAGGCTCACTAGCCAGCCAATTTTGTTGAATCAGTGAGCACCAGGTTCTGTGAAGGACCCTGCCTGGACAAGTAAATGGAGCAGTGATTACAGCAACCTGGTGTTGGCATCTGACCTTTACACACACAAAAAACAAAACAAACAAAACAAAACACAAAACAAGACAAAACAAACTATCAAAAAATAGAAGAAATAAAATTGATTGTTTTAGATGCTGAATATTAGAAATAGTATTAGATTATTTTTCCAAGTTTCTAATGACTATGGTCAACTGCCTTTCCCCTTCTTTCTTTCTCTCCTAGTTAGGGGCAACTTCTCTTCTGGTTCTTGCCCAAGACTTGTTGCTGCTGGGCACAGCCTATTGATTTCCAGAACCCAAAAGCCCTTCTCTCCCAAAGGCTATTTTCTCACAACCTAAGCCTGGAGTAGCATACAGCACAAAGCACTCAATAAATGCCAATTTGCTTTCCATGCTCTGTATCACCATTCTGCTGAGGATTACTATTAGTCTCCTAACCAGGGAACCTTTCTTAAAATGTATCTAGAAACCCAGGTTTATTCTTATTATCTCTCTACAGATTTCTACTGTTTGTTTGACTGAAAAGCAATAGCTGATAATACAACCTAGATTTCTGCTGTTATGTAAAATCTTTCTGATCTAATGTGGTCTTCTATATCAATCAAATTTTACAAAAATTAGTGCTGAAATACCCTCACTCAAAAATAATATTGAACTAACAGCCTCTGCTTGAATGAAAAGAAATAGGCCTGAGTCCCAAGCCTCCTAGAAATGCTGACAAGAGGCTCCGAGAATTGAAACAGTACAAAGTCACAAAAGTCAGGATGCCTGGAGGGCTATCTGAAAGCAACTGATTAACCACTGAATGTCCCAGCTCCGTAGATAGTCTATTGGAGAGGTCTTGTGACAAACAAACAGGTTAAACTTAAGGATGAAATAACTAGATAAGCTGCAGGAACTGTAAAAATTCCTAAGAGTAAGCTAGTAAAAAATAAGCCCGTACTAACCCCCCTCCCCTTTGAGAAATCTTGTGACTTATGCCTTTAAAAAGCTAAGCTCACAGAGCAGGGGCAGATTTCCTCTCTGTCTTGCCTCAGGGCACTGCAGACGGAATCTCCCTGCCTGGCTTGTATTTCGAGAGAATAAACCTTGCTGTTGCATTCTGGACATCCTCGGTCTCCGGTGGTCTTTTGGGGGGTCCTAATCTGGGCATAACAGTGCCTATCCATGTGTCCACTCGTCTGAATCTCCACATGTTAGTTACTTTTCCATTGCCATGATAAACACCATGACCAAGGCGAACAATTAAATAAAGCATTTAATTGAGCTTGCAATTCCAGAGGATTATAGCCATGGNGGAGTGAAAGCACTGAAGCAAGAACCGCTGAGAGCTAACACCACAAACTGCCAGCAGAAGCAGAGAGCACACGGGATGGCATGAGTGTTTTGGAACCTCAAACCCTAACCTCAGTGACACACCTCCTTCAAGAAGGCCACACCTCCTAACCCTTTGCTAAGAGTTCCACTAACTGGGGACCAAGTATTCAAATATGTGAGCTTATGGGGGCATTTTCATTCANACATCCCATTCTATCCCCCGGTCCTCATAGTCTCATAGCCATTTNATCATGGAATATGAATTTAGTTCAACTTCAAAAGTCCCCACAGCCTTTTATACTCTCAGCACTTTTAAAGTACAGTCTCTTCTGAGATTCAAGGAAAACTCTTAATTATATACCTATAAAAACCAAGAAGAAAATCACATATTTCTTATACATAATGGCACAGGAGAGAAATGGAGTCATAACTGAANCAAAGCAAGAATAAAACTCAGCAGGGCAAACTAAATCCTGTAGCTCAATGTACAGTGTCAAAAATGGTTTTGCTCCTCTACCTGTACTCTTCAGAAAGACTATCTCTCTTTCTCTCTCTCCCTTTCTCTCTTGGGTTGGTTCCACTCCTTGTCTGCACCTCNTCTTGGCAGGTATTCCATGCTTCTGTCACCTCTAATATCTTGTGGTCTCTAATGCAATTGAATCATTACAATTCAGGCTTTACTTACACAGCTTCATACAGTGACCCTCCTGCCACACTACAGCCCTCTGTGGCTCTCCATAACTGGAAGAAGATGCAATGGTTCTTTTACTAGTGTATGCTTCATGACTCTAAAGCCAGTACCACACAAGATAATACTGTAAACTTTGGCTACGAACTCAGGTTAACCATGTAATCCTGAGTCACATTTGGAACAACTTTGATTTGTTGTCTTTCAGCAGAAGAAAATACCTCCTGTTTAATAAATTTGAAGTTGTTGGACACCCACTCNTTTATTCCAATACATATCAGAACTCTCTGATATTTTGTTATTTCTTCCATCACATTACATTTCCTGGTACTCCTTTTTCTCTTTAAACTGTACATTTGTATTTCTTCTCCCCTTTTCTCCTTTCCATTATAAACCTTAAGAAGTCTTGTTGATAGTTAGCCAGTTCCTGCAATAATTTTCTTGTATGCTATNTATGCTTCCAAGAACTTCTATGCCCAGCATCCTAGGAATAGCTTTGNTTCTTGTGCAAACGAAGCTCCCANTCTCCTATCACTCACAGCCCAAATGGCATTCCAGAGCCATTGACTCAGAACAAAAGGGTTTTTTGCATACCAAGTGAAGGAGGATTGAGGCAGAATTCCTAGCTCCAGGCAGAGTCATATGGCCAGAGAAGAAAGAACCAGGTAGAGTTTTTGCAGATGGTAGGTGGATTGGGTCAGGTCAGGAGAGTAGGAAAGAAAGGAATGAGCATGGATGAAGGAACTGATGACTAAGGTAAGATGGAAAGCAAAAGACCTTAGTTAGGGGTATTAGAGGGCAGGAAGAGAAAGAACAGAGATGAGCTAAGCATGAGAGCAGAAAAGAAGCTATGTAGAGAGAGAACTGACTCAGGAGAATAAAGTGAATGGATTAAAGAGCTTNGTGTACATAGATTCATTTAATATCATCAAAAATTAGATTATCAGCTGGTCGTAGATTCTTCCTGGACCCTGGGAGAGGGCTATGGAGTCCTTGACTTTTCTAAGTAATAGCTTTTGTTATCATAGCTGAATTTCATTACTTTTTACTGTGGCTTGTAGCAACACAGGAAAGAAAGAAAGAAAAGAAAAGAAAAGAAAAGAAAGAAAGAAAGAAAGAAAGAAAGAAAGAAAGAAAGAAAGAAAGAAAGAAAGAAAGAAAGAAAAAGAGAGAAAGGAAATGAAGAGAAGAGAAAAGAAAAAAGGCCTGATAGATCTGTCAGAGCAATACCCAACTAGTGATATCAAATTCTGTACTAGTTATTTCTCTAATCCCTAATCCCNCAGTACAACACCATGACCAAGGCAATTTATAAAAGAAAGAGGTTAACTGGGTTTATAGTCCCAGAGGGTTAGAGTCCGTGATGATGGAGTAAAGCCATGGCAGCAGGAACAGAGGCGAGTTTACATCTCAAACTGAAAACAGAAAGTAGAGAGCACACTGAAAATGGCAGGAGTCGTTTGAAATCCCAAGGTCCTCCACCAGTGACACAAGTCCTCCAGAAAGGCCACATATCCTAATCCTTCCCAAACAGTTTTACCAACCAAGCATAGAAACATGGAACTATGGAAGCTGTTCCCATTCAAATCCTTACACCCTAATTTCACCTATTCCAATTACTCTAGTGTTTGTTAGATCCTATGCCCACTACTCCATTTGTTATTACAATAAGTTTGAGGTAAAACTAAAATCAAACTAATGCAAAAAACACATGCAAACACACACACACACATTATATGTACTGTTATTTTTATCATTTACATTTATTTATATTTTCTATTTATTCATTACAACATAGAAATCAGAAGCAGTTTTTTAAGGTATCTCAATTACCTTTGAAGTAGAGTACAAGANTTAATGATAACCTCTTCTGGGGTTTGGGAGATGGCTCAGTAGGGAAAGTGCTCCATGACCATTCAAGCATGAAACATGGGTAGAGATACCCAGTATCTATGTACAAATCTGGGCATGCATCTGTTTCCTTAGCATTGTAGGAGAAAAGATGGATGGATCCCCAAAGCCCACTGAGCAGCCAGTGTAGAGAAAGAGTGAAGTCTAGTTTAAGTGAGAAAACTTGAGAGAAAATAAAGTGAAGAGTGAGGGATGAAGGCCTCAAAGTCTGTCTGTGGCCTCTGTAGGCATGCACACACATGTATGTACTCATACCACTTATCTATATATGCAAATATTCACATGTAACATACACACAAAAAAGAAAAAGAAACAGAATACTGTCTTTTTAATNTACCGAACCTTATAATATTTTCACCAAGTCCACGTTGTATTTAAAAATAACAAATGCTATCTGTCTGTCATTTTCATAAATAATAGAATTGATAAAATGTGTGATTTCACAAAAGCCATAAANATAGCACATTTCCACAAAGGACATATTCATATAAAATTGCTAGGCTGATCTTAGTGAAGTTTAGTTCTTCATGTATACATTAGATATACAAGAAAATGTGGAAATATCAGATTCTCCTTTGAAAGTGTTCTTATAGCAAATGATAACTGCTTTGCTGAATCTCCGAGCAATGCATTGTCATCAGAGAGAAAGCCTTTTGGATATTTTATGTAGATTTAGCTGCCTGTTATGTGGACCCCTATGGAACCTATGGATATCCATAGGTTCATGAATTTCAGATGAGTTACTTAAGAAATAAATAATTGCTGTGTGTTTAAGCAATAAACTCAGCAGCAGAAGAAAAGAAGCAGAGGAAAGGCATGGGAGAACACTAAACTCATTGTGTCTCAAATAGGCAATGGGAGTGATTTATTGCTGGGATCGGTCAATCTGTAGACCTCTCCAGACAGAGTTAAAACCCATCTGTCTTCCAGGCACATGGAATGTGGAATGTCTCAGAATAAGGCAATGAAGAGGAGCNGGGCCTGCATTGAATTTGAACCAGCACATTCCTGTTGAAATGTGCTCATTGATTTGAATATTTGTGCATTTATATACACAAACATGAACACAGAGAAACACACCAATTGTCCTAAGCAAATCAAATATATCTTTGAACCAGAAAACAATATATTTGCAACAAAATTAAGCAGTAAAATGAAGTGGGAAATTACAATATCTGTTCTGAACACATTAGCTCATTTCAAGTATGTGGAATAGTAAGACCTGTCAAACTGTGATATGAAATCACTGATGACAATAATATTACTTTTTCTCTAAGAAATAATAAGGAGTCAAAGAAAAAAATGAATGAATATCTGTATTATATACATGAGTCATTCGGTGAAAGCAGTTATTTTATAGTTGGGAAAATCTACAATGTTGATTTGAAGAAAAAACTAGTTGCTGTTTGATTTAGTGGAACGTTTACCTTTTCTCAGTGTTGAATGAAACATGAAAAAATATTT